>JAQFZP010002286.1:0-14254 GCA_034695745.1 Geophilus truncorum | reverse complement strand
GGGGGGGAGGGTTGCACTTGCGAAATGTGATTTTTGTGCTGGAATTGATTCGAGTTTTTTTGAATTATTTATTTATTTGTGAGGATTCCGAAGGGTTTTGATTTTGGATGTTTTTTTGTGAGTTTGGAAGCAAAATTTGTGTTGCTTTTGGGCTTAAAACAAGGTGGGTTTGGTGGTAATGTAGTGTTGAAACAATTAAAACGACTCGTTTTAAACCTATTTTGCACTGAATTGCAATCAAACTTTTCAAACAAAGTAATTTTGGCTTACGTATTGTTTTTCTTTTATAAAATTAGCTGTAAAACAGAGTTTTAAAAATGAAAACAAAAGCTTTAGACAGCTGAAATGCCTAAAACGAAATCGTTTTTGTTTTCGTTCTACCACTTATGAAATAAAAGTGCACACACAGCCATCTTGGTAGTGAATTACATAAAATATTACAAATACCCTCTAATGGCCAACACAAGAACTAAAGTAAAATGCAAAGGTTCAATTAGAACCACCATAAATAACAAATAAATACAGTCAAACTAAATATACAAAAACTAAATCAAGTATGGAAAACTATTGCTTAATAAAACTTTTATATACCAACAGTTTTATTCGTTTAAAACGTCTTTCAACGAGAACTAAATCGTTTCAAAACTTTAAAAAAATTTAAAAACTTTGAAACCACGAATCAATTAAACGTCATTTCCATCATTTAACATTTCAAAACAGACTTTGGCAGACATATTAATTACCATCCAACACCAACCCATACTTAACAAAATCAAAACATCCATCTAAACCACCCAAACAATCGCAGCTGTTTCCCATCCACAATCCAACACCGAGTCACTTATTTGTCACCCAAACTCTCAACCGGAGCAAAATAGCTGCAAAACAAGCCACAACAAGTGCTACTCGATGACACATTCTTACATCAACTCGTCCACAAACCCACTTGGCACGCGCGCGTACCTCTTAAATCCCCACCGTGTGACGTCACACACCAAATTCCTCCCACAGGAAAAGCTTCACGGACCCTTGGTTCGTTTTTTTTCATCTAAAATTTCCCTTTCTGCTGACCGAGTGTGTTGCACTCGCGCATCCTGTTTACTTACAGTGCCAGAGCAAGACTGACTTTTCCACCAGAGGGCGCCATTGTCATGTTGAAGAGCTCCTCCCTCTCGATTTCCATTACTCGCGAGTCCGGTACGAATCGGGCAAAAAACATGAAGGGTGTTGGTGTTGGTGGGGAAGAAATGGCGCACCTGGTGCCCGGAGTTGGCACAAGCAATTATCAGTGGCGGGGTAAAAAGTGAGTGGGGGGGGAAATGCGGAGAAATTATATTCCATAGAGCAGAATGAGACGAGTGAAAGCCAAGGTCAGTCACCCGCGAGCACAGCTGCGAGATTGCACTTGAACTAAATACTAATTATACTTTTTCGGGGTATGATATGATAGTTGCATGTGATTTTCAGGGGGAGGTTTTGGGTTTGGGGAATTTTGTTTATTTTTTTTTTCAATTTTGTGACGGTTGATGGTGGTTTAAGATGACTGCTACGAAATTGTTTTGAATGAGATTTATGAGTTTGGGGTTTTGGGTATTGCTTAATTTAATTTTTTTTTTTTGAAGTTTGGGTTTTAAGATGGCTGCCGTAATGTTAAAAAAAATTGTTTTGAAGTAAAATTTGTGATAAAACTAAACGATTTTA
This sequence comes from Geophilus truncorum, assembly GCA_034695745.1. Lineage (NCBI taxonomy): Eukaryota > Metazoa > Arthropoda > Chilopoda > Geophilomorpha > Geophilidae > Geophilus > Geophilus truncorum. Next base: position 12,553 of record JAQFZP010002286.1, on the reverse strand, counting down.
ACCGTTTCGGACTTTAAAACGAAAATTATAACATTTAAAACTTATAAATTCAGTCGTTTTATAAAATAGAATTAAAAATGGCACCGTGCAAAGTCGTTTTACACAAAATTCAACTTCAAAACGACTTTCAGCAACTATAAAAAATTAGTCTTGTTTCGCACTTAAAACTTCACACAGTTTACCACAATTTTTTCAAAACTCAAGTTAAAACATCATTCAAACAACCTCCTACTTCTTGTCTCAACTTCAAAAACTCCTTTCACGTTCACCAAAACCCTTAAAAACTCCCTTTTAAAACCTATTTCCAGCCTCAAACCCAATTAAAACCCACCAACTCTTCAACCCCCAATCGGAAAATGAAGAACTGAGCAAAATAAACAAACAAATCCGCAGTTATAAATACACACGGTTGTATGCATCGAAGTCTTACGTTTCCTGGCGCCGACCCAACGCTTTCCCACCCCCCGTGACCGCGGCTGCAGACTCGCAGCTGCCGAAACGCGAACCGCTGTTTATAGTCCAAACGGAATGCGTGTCCAGTCATAAAAACACCCACTCCCAACAGCACAGCAAATTCATTAAAAACTCGTTCTTAAACCGACCCCCACCGACTCACGACACCCAATAAATTCACGAAATTCAACAAAATAAAATCAAAAAAATTAAAACTCACCAGTAGAAACCCACGAAATGTAGAAATACAACTTGGGAAACAGGGTCCATAAATCCCCGAGCCAGAAAATCCACGACCAAAGGGTCCGAGGGAGAATCCAAGGCCGCGACTCGCCGCACGGACGACGCGGCGCCGAGTGCCGCGGATGCCGCGAGTGTGCGGCGAAGTGCGGCGTCGATTGCCGTGGGTTTGCGGCGGAGTGCGGCGGCGGCGGAGTGCGGGAAGCGGTCGGGCGGGAGACAACTTGTTGCATCACTCTGGGACTGGGAGGAAAAAGGAAAGGGGTGACGAAGAAGGCAAGGGGGTGGGTGGGGTGTCGACGCACTGCACACGGCACGCGTTCCGAGCGCAACACTCGACTGGCCGCAGGCCGAACCTAATTACAGGCGTATTTCCCTGCGGGGTATTCCCGCCGAGTCCACCTTGGGAGTGAGTGGTGTCTGGCGGATGTGACGTCATCAAAACGATCGCGGAAAAAGATGGTGCAATTAGAACCGGTCTGTTTTTTTTTTTTGATTGGTGGTGGTTTTTTTTTTATTTCTTTTTAATTGTGTTTTAATTTGGATGTTAATTTTGGACTCCGAAAATAGGTTTTAAGTGGTTTTTGTGGTGGTGAGTGATGTGTAGAGAGTTGATTGGAAAAATTCAAATTTGGTAAAATCTTTTTGAAAATTTTAAGGAAAAAGTCAAAGTTTGAAAAATTTTTTAAATTTTTTTTATTTTTTTTCAATATTTGATGATACAAATTTTTAAAAACTTTTACAAAATTAAATTTTAAAATTTATAAAATTAACAACTACAATTTTTTGTTTATTTAAATTTTCAAATTTAGTCATTTTCAAATTTCAACAAAAATCACAATTTTAAAATTATTCAAAAATTCAAAAATTCCAAATTTAAATTCTTTTTCTTTTTTCCCTTTACAAAATACAAAATTCAAAATTTTAAAATTTTCATCTCAGATATTAAGCCTATTTCCCACATATCAAAAACTAATACATCAAACAAAATTAATTTCCCCCCCCCCCCAAAAAAAAAAAAATAAAAATAAAGATTTCCAAGAATCTCATTTCCATTCCCATCCCTTCATTGCCTCTCAAAATAAAAAAAATAAAATTTAAAACTGAACAACGCAATTGTTTGCAGGGATTTTCGACTCTTTTGTTACTTAACACATCATTTTCGGTATAAATCGCACACATCCACTCGTTCCCGCCTAAGCTTTTGTGGCGCCGTAGCCGCGTCGCCGCACCAACACAATACACCCGACGCCGACTCAATCCCATCCGCCCACAAACAAACGAAAAGACGCTCTCAAACATCTTCACCACCCTTCAGCCAAAAATTAAAAGTCAAACCCCCTTTCAAACATCACCATGGCAACGCAATATTCGGTAAAAATAATCTATCTCCAGATTGTCTACCTTAATAAATTACGTAAACAACGAGGAATTTCAGAGAGAACCGCTCCCAAAGTAAACGGCGGTGAAACGACGAAACACAATCCCGATGTAGACTGAGGGCGGCGGCCGAAGGTTCCCATGGAATTCCCCGCAGTCCAGCGTTGCTCGGACACCGGATCTCCTCCCGAGAGTAAAGAAACTGCGGTTGCGTGGTCGGCGATCGTGAACTATGGTCAAGGGCACCACCCACTTTGCGAAACGACCTCGCAAATTCACCTTTTACGCCAACGATTAAGCTGATGATAATGAAATGAAAATCCAGGTGGAAAATCATTTTTTATCGCCCTCTCGTGTCAGTTTTTTTTTTATTTTATTAGTTCGAGTCACGTTTTTCGCGCTGTTTTGGTGATTGATTTAGTTGGTATTGTTATGATGTTTTGCTATTGTTAAATAATTACTCGAGGTTTGATTTGTGTTGAATATCTTGATTTTAAGTGAATGTTGTTGATACATTAATGTTGTAATATTATTAAAGTGTTTAAAACAAATTGTTGCTGACTTTAACATTGGTTTCACTTAAAAAAGATCTTAGTAATTGTTGCATCAGCATTATAATGACATTCAACAATACCCAATGTTCAAACAATGGCAAATTAACAGTAAAATAATGCACAATCAGTAAATTAACATTAAAATTTAGCAATGTTTTCATACTAAAATGTAAATTTTCACATTGTTTGAATACTAAAAATTGTTATTGTTATTGTTATTGTACTAAAAATTAAAACAATGTCAATAAACACGAAACACTTAACCGTAAACATGACTTGTAACACTGTTTCAACACTGCCAAAAATAAATAACAACGTAACAAACATGAGTACATGACAGCAACATTGTATCAACCGAAGCGAGAGAAAAGTGTAAAGTTAAGGTGGAGTTTTTTAGAGAGAAACGAGAGCTATTAGATAAAGCAAGACGAGTCCATCCATCTCGCATCGCCGGTGAATAGAGACTAATTACTATTGGGTGACATCCACCAAGACCGAGCAGGCGGCCTCTGGTGGAACAAAACGCAACAACAACAAATCCATCCATCATGCGTCGTGACAGACTGGTGGGAGAGTGAAACCACAACGTCACACGTAAAATGCATATCCTCAAGTGTTCGCAATCAAACGAACCAACCGAACAACGCCTCTATGACCTCGTGCGTCCCTGGCCGTGAACCTACACCCATTTTACCCTTCTGCAAAAAGGAAAAAAGAGTTCAATTGTGCGTTCCAATTAAGTAGCTGCATTTCCTTCCTCGCTTCCTTCCTCGAGGAACCAACAACAACGTGGTTCATGTTAAAAAATGCATCGAATTAATGGCTTCAGTCTGGACATTTTGTGTTTTGAAATACCGGCGTGAGTTTTGGGTTAGGTTAGGTGGATGTAAAGTTGGGAGGTTTGATGTTTTTAAAGATGAAATTTGGGTTTTAAGTTTTTTAATAATGGGATTTTAAGTCTGATAATGGATGTTTTGAAGTCTAAAATTTTTATTTTGATATTTAAAACACAAAAATTAATAAATAAATTTTAATTTTTATAACGTTTAGAAATAAATTTTTTTTAACTCTCAATAAATTATTTATTATAGAGCTAAAATGTATTGGTAAAAAAAAATTAATTTTTAGGCCTAAATTTTGTTGACAATTTAATTTTACTATTAAAAATATCAAATTTTAATTCCAAAATCATCTTTAAAAACCTAATCTTGGTACAACATCAATTAAATACAAAATCCCACTCAAAATAAAACCCAAAAATTTAAACATCTCAAAAATCCCAAAAATCACAACTCAAATCCAAAACCCTTTAAACATTTACCACCAAAGTCACAAAACATTCAAAACAACCTACCACCAAACCCTAAAAAAAAAACCCAATTACCAACCTAAAACTGAAAAACTCCCAAAAACACTTCAAAATAGTCAAAACACACAAATCAAATTTCAATTTTATTCAAAACGCCCTCTTACAAAAAAACACAAAAAAACAAAAACAAAAACCAATCCCCTCTCCCCACTCCCTCCGATCTACGGCGAGTCCTTCGACCTCCGAATCCCCTGTCCATCAAAACGTCACCAATCAGCACTCGCCAGGGTTAAACGGGTCAAGTGGAGGAAGAAAAGACTCAACTTTTTGGGCTTTTCTTTCCAGATGTTATCACACACCCAGTGCAAGCAGGTGCGTCTCGACTCAACCTTCTGCCATTGGCTGATAGGGGGCGACGGCCTGAGAGACGAACGCGCTCAACCGAGAGCGCTGCACGTCCCGTCAAACTACGGCCACAAAACACAAAAACGTTGCCCACTTAATGCTAACTTGTGTGTGGTCTCGGGGCACGAATCGATCGCATCGCGGCATCCGAACGAAAAAACGCAACGAACTGGTCGTGTGTATCGAGTCACTTCCGTCACGTTTTTCCACCACCTGGCGGGGGAAAAAAGAAACAACTTGGACGCCTGTATAATTTTCATTTTTTTTTTTTTTTAAATATTTTTTGCATTTTGAGGTTTTGTTTATATCGGGGATTGATAAAGAAAAGTGGGAGACAGCTGGTTCGTGCACTTAATGAACTTGTGTCCGATAAAAAGGAGGAGGAAAAAGTTTAATAAAAGGACAGTGAAGCAGATGATAAAGTCGATGTCTGTCTTCCTGTTTTTAACGTCTGTCGGTGCTAATTAAAGAGGAAGGAAAGAAAACATACGCTGTGTTGAGAAATGTAGATTTTTTTCCCCTTCTTTTAAGATATAGGTGGTTTTTAGGGTTTTCGAAGTCGTTGAAAGTTTTTTGTATTTGGTTATAAGTTTTGTTGTTGGTTTTAGAAGTTTTAAGCATTTAGAAATGGTTTTGAGTTGTCTATTTTCTTTTTTAAATTTTTAATAAAATTAATACTATTATTTTGAACATTTTAACTCACTTTTGCACATCGTTTTAACTGTTTTCAAGACAACTTCTAATTGTTTTGATAGCTTAAACGTCGTTTTAATCACTTAATGCTTCGCTTTATTCGTTTTAAACTCTGTTTTATAAATTTCAGGCTCTGTTTTACTAGTTTTTAAACTGTTATAACAATTTTAAGCTGTTTTACTCCGGTTTTAACTGTTTTAAACTCAGTTTTAACCATTGTAAACTTTGTTTCAATCATTTTAAATTCATTGTTATTCTATTTCATCTTTACTTAACCACATAACACTCCTTGTTTACCCTTATATAAATTCATAATCATCTAAAACTTCACTTACATAAAACGTTACACAAAGTTTTAATGTCATGCAAATTTAGCACTTCAGTTTTAATAGTTTCAAATTCAACTCCACACATATCAAACCTCTTCTCAATCATTTCATCTCAATTTCCATCAAAACTTCACATCGCACATCAATCACAACCACCAACAAAAACTTTGCAGAAAAACTTGCACAGCAAACGAAATCACCTAATTGCACAAAAGTTGTTTACTCCATCTAAGTGGACACCGATGAGGCAAACTCGCGGTACCAGCTGCGCGGTAAGTGAAGTAAGCAACTCCAAATGAATTCTCACCCTACTCGTCTCGCACGACACACACCGGGAGGCGCTGCACTCGCATCTTGGTCAGGGGTCGCACGGAGCCCCACGCCGAGCCGTTAATGGAGCCGACTCAATTAGGTCCATTTTCCTACGACCCTTTTAATGGACTCGAATAGCCAATCGCAGCGGGACCCGCTCGCCTCGCCCCAATTACCCAATCCACGCATGCCTTTACGAGCGCCAGACTCCCTCTAGCGCTAGAAACTTTCTCCAAGTTTAGTTTTAAAAACCCAGCGATGACAGCGCCATCTATCATCGGCGGGAGACCGGCAAAGGACACCCCGGTGCTCGGCCATTGCCATTGCCAACCTAGTGCAACTTTAGTCTTTAGGGTACGGCGTACATCTTGTATCATATACTCGTATATACAAGACATACAATATGCTTCAAAATTTTGGCGTGAATGTACGGTATATTATATGACAGGCTCTCGATTTCAATAAATGTACGGTACGATATACGATTTTTTAATCAAATCCTGCCATACATTCCAAATTCCAATTGTAATGAAGTGTAAGGCAAAAGACTTCTGTAATAACATACAACATATGGTAACGTGCGCATACGATATGCCAACGTAAAGTTGCAAATGTGGCCGCCGCTCGGTGCGCGGCGACGGCGGCGGCTCGGCGGTGTCGTGCAAAGCCGTACAAAGTGCCACCGCTCGGCCGCAGGGAACATCGGCAGACCGCAATTAGCCACGGCCATAATTTTAATGGCCTCCCCTAACTCCTCTTAATGGAGCCATACCCTGCAGAGATACAGGGTCCGAGCGCGCGGGGCATCAGGACCATAATCCACCTCATCATCATCAAGACAAAATGCTTCTTCTCCCCCAAAACGCTCCGTTTCTATAAGCCCCATTCAACTGACCCATAAAGCAACTCTGCACGCGTTCTCCGCATTAGGCCCTTCCTCTTGACCCTGTGCACTCGCTTCCCCGCGCTCCTCAAACTCGATTCACGGGTCAACAATCATCTCTAATTATTCAAGCGTTACTATTCTTTCCTTCCGCGCCTTTCGATAGCTGGTAGAAGGGAGTTTGCTCCGAGTCAAGTCGCACCAGGTGGCCCGTGCGGCCATTTCGAGCAGATTAAAATGCAACTTCCGGTTTGGGGTGGTAATTGAAATTAACTAGGTTCGTCGGTTGATGGTGGGGTTTTGGTGGTTAGAAAGTTTTGGGTTTGTAACAGAACCGGAAGTGTGTTTTTTAGATGCGTAGAATGGCAGTTATGGTTGGAAAAGTGATTTTTTGTGATGTGGTTGTGCATGAAAGCACTTTCGGTTAAATGTGTTATTGGTAATCTTGTTATAATGCGTAGAAAACGTTGGAATTTTAAGATTATCAAATATGTAATTTTTTTTCCTGTTCAAATTGAATTTATTGTATTTTATTGCAATTTGCAGCGAGCAAAAATAGCACTTCCGGTCATTTACAGGAAATCGAATTTTACAGATTTCTTAAAATATGTCTAAGACTGATTGTCCTAAAAATTTCAAGTTTTGAATCAAACCGAAAGTGCCACTTTTTCCCTTTCCAAATTGCCCTCACAGAACCTCAACTGTCAATCCAGAGCGGAAAAGAATACCACTTCCGATCAGGAGAAATCACTTCGAAATTTCTAAAACACCAATCATCCACCAAAAATATGCTCTTGCAATTTTACCTCCAATAAACAAACCGGAAATGCCATTTTCTCTCTTACCAAATTGCACTCGTTGAACTTATTTGCAATTTAGAGCGTACAAAAGTAGCACTTCCGGTCGATGACAAACCATTAAACTCTTATATCTCCAAATATAACACCAAGACTCGAGTTCTATAAAATTTTAAGTATCACACCAAACCGGAAGTGCCACTTTCCGCCGCTCCAAAGTGCCACTTTGGTTCGGGCCAGTGATAAAAACCCAAAATTTCTAAACACCAACTACCCATCAAAAACTAATACTACACTACACAATGTCTAAAGTTCTTCGATTTGTTCTTTTAGACTTTAAGTTCTTTTAACTGGTACATGGCAGATCGCTTGTAGCCAAATTCTACCCCAAAAATCAAACCAAGTGACATTTTACCTCCTCCCTCTAAAAAAAAAAAAAAAAAAAAAAAATGCAAAAATTGACTTTCATTTGATCCTGTCATCCCCAGCACTGCAAATGCCATTCACCCACAGAGATCCACAATAGTTCGTTGAAGACAATAGCGCTATCTAGTGACGACGGAACTCGCTTCAACTGCTCTAAGCACTTCTTTTGTTAAGCAAATTTCGCACCAGAAAGAGAGATCCTCAACTGGCCCTCAATCATCTTTTCACAGACACATTTCAACTCTCGACGAGGAGAACTCGGTGGGGAAATTATTCCCATCCGACCTCCATAAATTTCGGAGCCAGGGGGTGGCAAGCCGACACCTTGCTTCCCCCAAAGGTTAATTGCTGTGCGAACGGACACCTGCGCTTTCGGCTTGCCAGTGCGGCTGCGGTCGCCAAACATCTCTTCCTTCGGCCGCGCCACGCTCATAAATTTCGCACGATAAAATTATCTCAGCACTTTGCTTAACGTCACGTAATGAGAAAGGGAGGAGGAAAAGAGAAGGAGGCGGATCCAAGAGTCATGAGACATGACAAGCTTAAGCTGAATCTGATCTCGGAGGAAAGTCAGGTGCAAATCACGATGCAACTCGCCCTTTTGTTTTAGATCAAACACGATTATTTCGCTCCAAACTCGTTTGTGTAGCCTTGATGATTATCTTAGAGTAGTGTTTGAGGGTATCATTTGGCCGTCTGGTGGTGAAATAGTGTTGTATCAGAGATGAGATGAAGTGATTGTTTCAGTTTGTGATTGATGTCATTGGATTGTTGGTGTTTTCTTGCTCCGTTGGCTGAATTTGGTTTTTTAGAACTTAATTTCAACACCAGGAGGCGAAGTTGTGAATGTGAACTTGGGAAATTGCAGTACTTACGTTTATAGATGTAAAGAAAAGTGTCAGGAACCGATTTCCGTTCACAGAATTACGCTAACTTGTATTGTTTTCAAGATAATTATGGTAAAAATAACTAAATTACATTTTCTCTCATTACTGTAAATTTAACACCAAGTGGTGAAATGATACAAATAAACATGTAATTTACCGCAAATTATGTTATTAGATGTAAAAATATGCCTGGAATCGATTTCTGGTCACAAATTTAATCTAACTAGCACCGTTTCCGAGATAACAGCAAAATATAACAAAAATACCTTTTCCCTCATTAAATTTACATAATAAAAACTAATGCAATTCAAAATAAACTACCAGGAAACAAATTTCAACCCAAAACTCTCCGAAAAATAAAAAAAAATAACAATAACTTACCGTCAAAACCACATGGCACTTTGATGAACCCTCGAAACAACTCCACCTGTAAAGACAAAGCAAAGAGACGTGTTACAACAAACGTACAAATTGTAAACAAATTGAAAAGCGTCGCAATTAACCGGTCATTTTGATCTTATTCGAAGCTCCCTCTCTCCTCCACCCGCCAACCCCCCCAATGCCCAACCGCTGATCGATTGGCTCGCAAAGCAAACTTTTGTGGACCTTCCTGCTCAAATTCCCAAACGCAATTAGGCCCAATTTGTGGCGCAAGCTCTGCCATAATGCAGTCTGTCATGTCGGCTAAGCAAATTACCAACAGATGCAACAACAAACGACAATGGCAAGAAGGAAGGAAACATTCGCTAATCGATCGCACAGCCAAAGGATGTGTGTATATACACATACGAATTTGCCCCATCTGGCGGCAATATCGAATCTACTCGCAGGTAGCAAACAAAATAAATAACGAATTATGCAAATTGTGCGACTTAAATTGCCAGTTTGATTGACGTTCAAAGTGCGAGCGAGTCTTTGCCCACTTTGCGTTTCTGGGAATAATACGGGACTATTTAAAACACGAATTCTTGGACTGCATCCATCGGAATGCGACCGTGACTAGATAAATGATTGACAGCTGCTGGCAATGCGCATAATTTACCCCGAGCGTCTCTTTTTTTCTTTTTTTTTTGAGTAAAGAAAAAGTTTTTTTTTTCTTCTTCTTATTTTTCCCGACAAAAGATGAAGGTCGTTAATGTGATTACTCATCTTATTTTTGAGGGAAGAGGATAGTTACGGTTTATGTTGATCGATTCGCGAGACAAGGCTGAAAATTAAATAAATCCGGGATGGGGCGAGTGGGGAGGTAGGTGAAAACAATTTCCGTCAAAATCTATTTTATTCCAATCCAATCGTATTTCCCATTTAGCACGTTGCAGACTCCCTGCGACTCTCACTTCCGTCTTGATTCAAGTCGAAGTAAAAGCTAATGACAGCGATGATGATGATGAAGATAAAGGAAAATAAATGAAGGGGAAAAATATTGAATGTGGCTTTTTTGTGTTATTTAACACCCCTTAGCCCATGTATAATAATTTACCATTCCAAAAAAAATTAAAGAATAATAAAAAAAAAAAAAAAAAAAATAGAAAAATAATTTAAAAAAATAATAATAATAAAAATAAAAGTTGAGATATGAAATAAATTTTATAAGCAAAAGTATTAGAATTTATATTAAAAGTGTTTAATGTGGCATATTTTATGTAAATTATCTCCTCATATTTAAAAAAAACAACAACATAATTTCCAATAAAAATTAGATTCTTTTTTTTTACAAAAATTTAAAAAATAATAATAAATTCCTAGCACTTTTTTCTAAATTAATTTCAGATAAAAACCAAACCCAACCTTCTTCATAAGCTTATATTAAATATCTGCTGATGTCACACGACTCCCATAAAAAAAAAAAAAAAAAAAAAACTTTAAAAAGTATTTTGTGCTGAGTTGACCCTGAAAGCCGACACTGCAAAGTTTTAAGTCGCCATTGTGTGCTTTGCGCATGCGAATTCGAATTTGAAAGAGAACCGGCGCTCGTCTTTGTGCAGTGAGACCCGATTCCAAAGATTAATTGGCTTACACGCTACGAGTGACGTGATTCCGCCTTCCACTCTCTAATCCCGATTTTCCAGCAAAGAAACTGCGGAAAGATAGATAGCGCGCGTTACACCTAATTCCGAATTGTTCATCCTTCAGGTCAAGTGGAAACTTATTTCTGCGTCTGCAGCCCCCAAATTCATCTCGGCGCATTACAAACACATTTCAGCCCTTCAAAAATTACTGGGTTCCGACTGGATAAAAACAGACTTGCACTACACACGTCATTTTTCTTTTGTGCTTCGATGCGTGTGGTAATAAGACATTGCGACCTTCCTGTTGCTAGTTAAATCAATTCCAAAATCACACCTGGTTATTTGGTAACTGAGTAGCCGGAATCGATTCCCCGGCTCAGATTTACGATATAATTAACGGTTTGCGAGATATGGATTAAAAATAAGGGGAATATTCAAATTTTGCATGTTCTTAGTGTTATTTTAAGAATGGTAAAAGTTATTTTTGACACCGGGTGCTTTTTTACACCTGTAAACGAACTTTAGAGATTTTTATACGTTTTATAAAACGAGTTATAAAGTTCAGTGCATTTTTGTTTAGACAGTAGTTTGAAATTGAATTGAGAACCGCCGAAAGATTTGGTATTGCATTAACGTCAAATATTGTGTTCTAAGTGTAAAAACGTGTGGGAAATCCATTTCCGATGCCAGAATAACAATAAACACAACCACTTTCAAAATAAACGCAAAAAACAACAACATAATTCCAAATTCTATCAATATTTACATATATCTCAAAAACCATTAATATGAGCTCAATTCCAACACCGAAAATCAATTCAAAACACTTAATTACCCCTAGAACCCACCCTCCATACCTTAGAACCCCCAACAAGACTTCACAGCTACTGTACATTTCAATTCAAATCTGCAACTTAATGGGACAATTTCTCCAATTTCTAATTAAATTAACCCTAAAAAAAAGGCCTTGAAAGTACCACAATTAAATACATTTTTTTACAACTTTAAAGACCAGAAGACACGATGAGTAATGCTAGAAAGAAAGGGGAAAAAACTCACGACTTTCACATCCATTTTTTGTGCATGTGCGCCGTGAAACTCGATGCACTTGTCACTCGATCATTTACGAGCGATTGTATGCAGATCAGGTGTGTGTCTTCGAGTCCGGCGAGTGGGAGAAGGGGTGTTTGATCTTCACGCACAAGCGATAATAAGTGAACGAGACGTGACAAACCCTCCCAAGACGAAAATTTAATCAGACTCCGCCCCCGCACATCTCGACTCCAGCGGCAAATGCTGGGTTCAAGGCCCACACGCACAAAAAAAGCGACAGCCGCGCCACCTAGCGGTAATGGCAGCCAAAAGTGATCTACTTAGCATCTCACTCTATCAAATTTGTACAATCAAAAAGCAGAGCGAACGGCGACAGCTGGGTGGTTCGGAGAAACTAGGGGGAAAGGTCAGAGGTCGCCCGACGCCCACTCTGTATGTATACAATGTAGTTGTGTTCGACAGGACATGAATATGTGATTGGGGAATTAAAAAGGGTATAATGGGTGATGAAAAAAGTGGGGAATGATGCTGGTCACGTTTGAAGGGACTCAAAGGGTGAGGAGAAGTAGGGGAAGATGTTTTGTAGGGTTGTGAGTAAAAAAAAAAAAAAATTGAGGTACGGTATGGTGATTATAGAATACAAGAACAAGTTGAGTTGTCAAATGTTGAATTTGGAGTGAAATAAAAAAAACTTCCGGTTGAAATGGGGACTTGAAATTTGATGGACACTAACTAGAGGTGTGAGGTAGGGATGAGAACGGGACTGGAAAAGACCCGGTCCCGTTTCCAGACCCGGTCCCGAACGGGTTTAGGGACTGGTCGG
>JAQFZP010002285.1:0-14254 GCA_034695745.1 Geophilus truncorum | reverse complement strand
AACTTAGCGATTTCAACCGCCAGATGGCGCGGTTTGATAATTTATCTAGATATTTAGATGACACAAAAATATTCAAATATTATTACGATATTTTTCTTTTATTTAAATTTACTTAACATGTAAATTTCTGTATTAAACTACAACTTCGTAATAATTCAAACATTTAATTTGACCGGTCTAAACTAAATCCTGTCCAACTCCAAACAGTGCGGCAGTGCATTATGCCGCCGCGTGTTTATTTATGTCCTTTTGAGGACTGCGAAGAGACTTTTACGGACGTAAGATTATTGGAAAACCACCAAAACACTCACACGTTTAAGGTAAATAATATTTCCAACGGTTTAGATATTATTTATATTTAAAAAAAAATTATTTACAGTGTGGGCCATACACGTGCGATGAACCTGACTGTGGGAAAACTTACACATATAAATGGCATTTAAAAAGACACCAAGAAACTAATCATTCTGAGCCAAATACTGGCGAAAAGAAAACTTACCCGTGAGTAGAGAAATATGAGACTTTTTAAAGATATTTTAACAGCGAGCACTTCCCGAGACACTTTTCCAGGGATAGTGAACTGGAATGAATTTTTCTATAACACTTGTGAATACGCGTGACGAATTGCTTGTTTTCACAATTGAACTGGAATTAGTTAAAACATTTAAATTATTTTTCTCATTTACAGATGTAAACTGTGCTCAAAAATCTTAAAGACTCAAGATACATTGACGAAACATGTCAATAGAATTCACTCAAACGATCGATTAAAGGTTTTAATTAAAGAAAATAAATTTAATAAAATTTTGAGGTAATTTTTAATTTTTTTGCAGTGCACTCATTGTGGGAAGTTATTTCTTAAAGCACAACATTTGAAAATTCACGAATATGACCACACAGGGATCAGACCGTTTGCGTAAATTTCTACTTTTATCCTGTAAAAAAAATGTAAATCATTAATACCTATGTGTATTTTTCTTCTCTAGATGTACAGCTGAGGGTTGTGGGAAATCATTTTTGCTGCCCAGTAAGTTGAAATCCCACGAAAAAACACACAAAGGTTACAAATGCACCGAAGAAAATTGCGATTTGGTATTTCAAACGTGGACTTTACTTCGTAAACACACCACTTCGCACCCGAAGAAGTTCGAATGCAAAGTTTGTGGGAAGAGTTTCATGAAGAAACACAACCTTAAATCGCACTCGACCACTCATCATAACGAACGTGATTGTTTCAACTGTCCCTACGAAAACTGTCCGCGATATTACTACTTTAAGAACAACTTAGAACAACACATTCGTAGCTTTCACGAAGACAAGAAACTAGAGTGTCCAAATCCGACTTGCACTCAAAAATTTTGCAATAAGGTTTTCTTGATATCGATCTAGCAAAAAGGCAAAAAATATAATTTTTTCTTTTTTTTTTTAATTTAGGCGAAGTTGGAGAAGCATTTGAAGTCAAAGATCTGCGAGAAGCCGAAACTAAAACATCGAAGGAGAAGAAGAAAACAGAGTTTAGCAGCTAAATTATCAGGGTTTAAGTCAGACGAGGGAACTGCTACTTCGTCTGAAAGCGATGTTGCTAAAACACCTGTTAAAGAAAAATGTGATATTAATTGTGAAGTAACTCCAAAGATCTCTAGCGTAGTTGAATAAGTGAAATAAAATGAATTGTTATTTGAGAATAAATACTGAATCCCGTTAATTTTTATTTTAATTCAAACCTTTTGGTATTACAGTGATGTATTCACAGAATGTGAGCTGTGTCACACAATTACACCAAAATAAAATAAAAACTAATAAATATTAAAGCCCCAGGAATAAACAAAGTTTTTTTTGATATAAATTTTATGGAAATTTTTTAATTTATAGAACACATTTTGTAAACTTAGCATGAATTTAAATTAATCAGTTTTGGGAACATAAATCAAAACATTTACGACCAAACACCAAAAAATTAACATCTTTAACTCAAACCAGTTAATTATAATTACTCTTTCGTTAATTCCTCGTCACTTTCTTGCATCATTGGTATAATTTGTAATAAAGTTCTCGAAGCTTTACTTTTATTTATAACAACTTTTCCCATTTCACCAATGCTATCTCTCAAATTCTGCACTATCGAATCCTAAAAAAAATGAAACAAAACCAAATCAGTTAACTGAAATTCTAGTAATATAACAAAACAATGTTTACCACACTGGATTTCGAGACACCCGACACTTCAATGACAATTTGAACTTTGTGTTTCTTCCTCAACCATTTCCTAATGGCTTTAATCCTCGTACCCAGATCATGTTCAGTTATTTTATCACTTAAAGTCAAAAGTTTGTCATCCCTTTCGATATCTTTATCTTTTTTCTCTTCTCTCGCCTTCAATCTTTCTTTATGTAATTCAATCCCAGTTATGAATTTATGATATTGTTGTTTAGGGTTTACTGAACTTTGTACACAAACCAATTTCAAATCTTGATCTCTGGCCATTTTTTCCGCTTCTCTTTTGCTGTAGATTCCTAAGTACTTGTCACTTTGATCGTGTAGTGGAATTAATTTCTCCTTTGGCAGTTGTTGTCGTTGCTTTTCTAGTTGTTCCAGTGGTAAATCTTCTTTCCACTTCTTAGGGGTATTTACACAAGCACTTTTCCCATAGTTGCATCTCAGTAAAGTTGTTTTTCCCAAGGATAAATTAATCGATGAGCAAATAAAACGTGTCGCTGTAAATAGCTTCAAAGTCTTGGTTACCATAATATCTAAAAAGTATAAAAATTATAAATTAACGAAAATATTTGTTAATAGATTTTCTACTCATGTTGCCGGCAGCTGTGAGTTTAATTCTTTAGTTTGCCGCCAGGGCTGTTTTTTTATTGGTTAATAACAGACTTCCGGTTGAGAATTTAAATTCATTTAGCGCCATAGTAAGAGGAAAGGATAAAGTAATTTTTATTTCTGTAAATGTTTACTATATTCTAAAACTTTAATAAACACATCTCTAGGAATTAAAACATTCCCAATTGTTCTCGTGTGACTTTTCTCTTCATTTCGTTCCTCGCGTAATTCTATTTTTGCGTTCTGTCTGAACTGAGTTGATTCTCTGGAATTCTAATAAATAAAAAATTTGCATAATTTAATACTAAAAAAAAAAAAAAAAAAAATACAATTTTCTTACTAATTGCAATCTTGGTTTGCACTCAGATGCAAGTATAGTGCCATCAAGTTTAGCCTCAATTCCAATAGCATTCACATGTTGGGGTATCAATTCTTTTATTTTCTTACATATTTGTTTCCCAATAACTTTAGCTTTAGACCATTCGACAATCGTCGTCAACTCCTCGGCGTCTACACCGTTGATAACAATTTGTAACTTAAAAAATTTTTTAAAAAATTACACTAAATTCATAAAAATTCATAGAAAAACTTCATTCTACTTTTGCTAAATTCAGCGCTGTGTATCCGGCATATTGATAATCAAACGTTGCTTTTCCATTTGAAATCCTTTTCAATTCGTCCAGGAAATTTACAATTATTTCTCTTAAAGGGAGTCTCCATTGAAGCATCGTTGTCAATTCGTCTATTTCTACAGCTCCAACATCTTTGCCTTTTTTTCTCTAAGCAAATAAAAATTCAAATCAAATTCAAATCAATTCTTGTTCACACAAATTCTAACTTTGCATAAGAAATTAATAGCATCAGCGTAAATTTTAGGTGTAATTATTTTCCCAATGACCACCGGTTGCAAATACTGTTTAACAATTGAAAATTTTGGCAAATCCAAGGGATTAGTAACGATAATTGAGCTGCCACCGTATCTTCTTTTAACTCTTTCGTCCTGAAATCGAACTAAAAAAAAAATAATAAAACATGAAATAATATTAATCTTATTTTATAAATTTATCATTACCTTTATAAGGTACATTTGGAGTAGTCATAAATACTTGTGGTGCATCGTAGTCTTTTTCTAACCTCTCTTTAAAAACCTCCAAATGTAATAAACCCAGAAAACCAAGTTGGTAACCTTGACCTAAAGCCGAGCTATAAATTTAACTTTTTTTAAATCAACAAATTTGTAATTAAAAATATCAAAAATTACCTAAATTGGGAATTAGCTGATACACTCGAATCGCTTACTAATAATTTATCCATAGCAGCTCGAAATTGTGGTTCGTTATGTCGAAGAAGCGGATAAAAACCAACAAAAATCGTTGGTTTTGCAGCCTTCACTTCAGGAATCGAGTAACTTACATCATTTATGGTGTAAAATACGTCACCAATTTGTAATTCATATGTGTTTAGAACATTTGTGGTGACACTACCAATTTGCCCTGAATATCTGCGAGAAATTCAGTTATGAGAAAACATCATGAGAAAATATCGAATAAATAAATAAATATAATTACAAAGCCTCGACTGGTTTTTCATCAGGCCGAATAATTGCGATGTCTTTAACAGTGTACACTTCTTTCGTTGCTGAAGATGTAATTTGATCACCAACTTTTACAGAACCGTTTAAAACTGCTAAAAGAGCGATGACTCCTCGTGGATATTCGTACCATAAATCAAACAAAAGTGCTGAAAATGGCTGCGAACTGTCGACTTGTGGTCTGAAAAAATTTAAAAATTGTAGGTAAACAAACATGGGAAGCAAAAATCTACTGACGGTGGAATTTTTTCAATTATTGCATCTAAAAGTTGTGTAACTCCTTGACCAAATTTCCCAGAAACCTGAAATAAATTATATATTAACTTGAAATTCAGGTGTTTTATTATTTAATTAGTTACCTTTAATATCTCCTCGGGTTCCAAGTTAAAAATATTTTTCATTTGATTGGCTATTTTATCCGGTTGTGCATTTTGCAAGTCTATTTTATTTAACACTGGAACAATTTCTAAATTGTTCTTCGTTGCTAAATTAAAATTTGTCACTGTTCGTGCTTGAATACCCTATTGATAAATTTAACAAATTCTTATATAATTAATAATAAATTTTAATATAAAATTACCTCACTCGAATCTACTAATAACACAACTCCCTGACACGCATGTAACGAACGAGAAACTTCGTACGAAAAATCCCCATGACCCTGAAAATTAACCATAAACAGTATTTTAATTATAAATTATAAAAAAATTTATAATTCATCTTTACAGGTGTATCTATTAAATTTAGAAGATAATTTTCCCCTTTATATTTGTAAAAAAATGATGATGTTTTTGCTTTTACGGTTATCCCACGTTCACGTTCGACTTGTAAGTTGTCAAACACTTGTTCAACTTTATTTGATACTGGTAACGAACCTAAAATAAAAATTTTTATTAAAAATTGTTTCAAAAATTAAGATTCTTTTCCTCAGACCTGTCAGTTCAAGTATTTTATTTGCCAGAGTGCTTTTACCATGATCAATATGTGCAATTATACTGAAGTTTCTGATATATGCCGGTGTGAAATTCTTTAAATCTTAAATATTCTCAGTTGTGTCCTGTATCATAAATAAAAATAAATTAATGGAGATTTTTTTAGACATTAAATTGACTTTTACCTGATGGGCTTTTGATGAGTAATAACAAATTATTCTTTGTTGACATGTGGATGATTTAATGAAGCATTTAAAACTGCTTCTAAACCCTGTTAAAGTTCTATATTTCATCATGTTGAACGTCTGGTAATAATTCCGAGTCCTCCATGTGCTTCTTTCGTGAGATTAAATTTTGGTTGTTTGTGATTGGCTAAACCAACATCCCATAATGCTTTGGGAAAGCAGCGGGAATTTTAAAACTCAAAGTGAGGACTGGGCCCTCTATTTACTAACTTTAGAGGTATATTAAACGAGATCTCGAGAGTCACGACTCACGTGATAACGACCATTATTTATTCTTAAATGATGATGAGTTCTAAACGTGTAAAATTGCTTACTTTTGTGTTTTTACATGTTTTGAGTTTAGTTTAATTTAATCCTTTTTACCATCCATTTTGCCTTTATATCAAGGATTTATGTGCAATTTACTTCGCGGTCGACATACTTGTAAGAAAATCAGGAAAAGCAATAATAATATAAAAAAGAATTCTCGAACTTTCAGAAATTCGAATGGCGTATTACAACCAAAAAGCAATGAATTGCGGAGGAATGGATCTGTTGAACTTTCTGGATATTCAGCGTGAAAAAGGTTTCAAACTACACTTTATTATTTAAAATTTAATTAATTAAAAAAAATCTTGCTTGAAAATTTCAATAACAAAATTAAGTTTCTCTTTAAAACCGCAGAAGGCGACCGGGTAAGCAATTACGATGACATGAAGGACCCGAAACAACCCGCAGAGAGTTGTTGCGGCGACATGGACGACGGCATCGACCTTCAACGAAAAGAAAGTCGCATCCCGATTGCCATCAGACGTCTTCGTGGGAGACCTGACCGGATGCAATCTTTGGCAGACGTCCAATTTCAAAACCAAAGACCGGAAGTTGGATTTCATTCAAACACGGGTGTCTTCAACAAAAGTGAGAAAAAATTTTCAAATCCCCAATTTCCCACAAATCGTTACTTACCTTAGACAAACTCGAAGATTGGAATTGCGGCTGGGGATCGGCTGCCATGATGGGCGACGGCAAAGATTCAGAGAGGAAAAACCGACTTCGCCACGGTCAAAAAACACATCCTGAAAGCCGCGTGGTGGCCGAAGCGAACGAAGCTCTCAACTCGGTCGTCGTACCGAAGAGATCGAGAGTTCCGGCCGGAAGTGCGCCGCAGTTCACGTGCGTGAAATGCGGCCGCTCGTGCATGATGATCAACAAAGACGGCGTTTACGTGGCACTGTCGGTCGGAGTGACGCCATTACTGCTCTTGATTTTATTCTTTATCTGTGTTTTTTTCGGCTGGCTCGGAGTGAATTTCGGATTTGGCCCTTCGTTTTTACACCAATTCCAAGTACCGCCACCAGCCCGTCAGCGTTTCAGGGGTGGGTGGATTAGCAAGTGGTTTCTTAAATAATTTGGATTGATTTTGTAAAAAAAATTTTGTATTTTTTTTTTTTAAGTTATAATTTGCACTAAAACTTGAAATAAATTGGTATAAAAGGATTAAATAAAGTTGTTTGGTTTTTTTTGACAGCAGAAGGCGCTTTAATTATGTTGGAAACAAATACAAATTTATATCAGCGATAAGGTCGAACGGGACATTTGGACTCGAAGAAATTTTTCAGATCTCCAACATTGATGACAAACATGTATGCAGGTCTCGCTAAGCTTTTTGGACAGCAGAAACTCGGCACCCACGTATTTGTCTTGATATCAAACACGTACAGTCGACCGCAGCGCTCTAAAGTCCACAACTCTCCCTCTATGTTTATGATGCAGATGATCCTATCGGGAGGACAACCCGATGTTCTTGAAACTCGCCATTCGTTCTTCGCTGGGTTCAAGCAACATACTTTGTCCGGTTGAAAGTATCGGAAGGCAAAGAGTCTATCATTGTAATCAACAGTCACAACTGACGTTTCTCTATTTCATCAAAAAAAAAAAAAATTTCCCTAGTGATGAAATTTAGAACTTTCATTACCTGAAAAAATCCGGCATTGCCACGACATTTTGCCAATTATCCCAATGAGGACTGTAACTCTCGCATTGACAGGTGAAACCGCCGACTGCAAACAGTTCTCCGTTCAAAACAGAAAGTCCCGGATTCTTACGTTTCTCTTTCATCGGTGGAACTATCCGCCATACATTATGGACCAAGTCCAAGCATTCGACGTGAGTCATGAAATTTCCAAAGCGATTTAAACCTCCCGCCACGTAGGCAACTGTGTTGTCTTGAGCTGATTTGGCTTTACACCTACATACCCTCAACGAAGGTCCTTCTGTGACCACTTGAGTCAGGAGATTGAAGATAAACACGTCCGATTGTTTCCGTTGAAACGAATCTTCGCCCCCCATCATGTATAATTTATCTCTGTGTAATGCAAACGACATTTTTTCTCTAATTGGTATATTTACCTTAAAAAAAATTAAAAAAAAAAATTTAAATAAATATTAAATTTTTACTTTTTGATTTTACCTCGTGCGAGAGTGACCAATTGGATTTTTCAGGTATATACACGTGCACTACGAATCTATTGATATCGTCATTACCGACGACTAACAACGTTAATCCTTCGATTATCGTCAATGCTTCTGGAAACGTAAAAGAAGTTCTAGGTAGAGGTGCCTTGAGGGTCCACATATCGTAAAATTGAAGTCCACTAGATCCTTGTGGTATTAAAGACACGCACTTTTTAACCCGTTTTTTAATTTTCTAAAATATAAATGAAAAAATTAAACTATATGTTTTGGTATTAATTGAAATTCGTACACAAACCGGTTTATATCTCGATTTAGCTGTAACTAGAACCTCCGATTTAATATGAAGTCGAGATGAAGTTTTTACACCAGGCGAAAGCATATTTTCAGAAATATCAATTTCGCACTTACGTTCATCCTCTTTATCCAACACCACAGTCGGCACAAACGGTTTGCTCTTCGTGCTAGATAGTTCCAAAGCGTCTATTTTATGATGTTTCATTATAAGACGTTGAAATTCAGTAAGTTGGTGTACCAGAGGCTCTTCTTTGAGCAACTTCTGCACGTATGGCTCGGATAACTTATGTAACGAAACGAATGAAGCCAAATTAATAAACGAATCCTCGCGAGCCGTCGTGTTTTCGCGGATCCAGGTGAGAATCGCCTCCATCACGTCGTCTTGAGGATCTTTTTCCGCCATACACGGGTGAGACAGAATCGCCACCAGTCGCATTCGAGGGAGATTTTGGAACTCTATTTTCTTGTAAAGCGTGCTGATGTTGTTGGCGATGTAAGCCACCACTTGTTGCATCACTTCCTCTTTGGAGTATTCGAACGCCCAGTCCCAGAGAATACTGATGGCTTGTTCCGGTTTGCGTTCCAGAAGGGTGTGGCAGAGGTACGTCACGCAGCCGTTGATGCTGAGCAGTTCGGCGGCCGAGAGGATCCGGTGGAAGTTTTCGATGGAAATTTCGTTGAAGTAGTTGAGTCGGCCCAAGTAGATGTACTCCAGAAGAACGTCGAGGACTATGGGTTCCACGTCCTCCAAATCGATGGCCGTCGTTTCGGCGATGGAGCTGCAGCTGGAGCTGGAGCTGGAGTCTTGAAGAAGGAGACGTTGGAAGACGGGGCTTCTACTGCAGAGGACTATACGGTGTGCCGGAAATCGTTTTTCTCCGCAAATAATTACGGTGTCGACAAATTTTCTTCGTAAGCGCATGTCGTTCATCGAGGCTCCGAGATATGTCATGTACGATATGGTGCTGTCGGTCGCGAAATCGGACATAATTGCCACTTTTTAAAATAATACTTTTCTAGCCAGTCCAACTGGGACTCTCGTGTACGGGAAATTAATTTGAAAATAAAAAGGTGCCATCTTACATGATTTAATTACGGATTTAAGAAAAAAAATTGATTTGGTTTAAATTATATTAATTTCAATGAACAAACCATTCTTGCCGCCATTTGCTATAACTATCAACAAACACGCGTGGCAACAGTGTCAGCCAATCCCATCGTACTGGTTCAGTTATTCACAGCCAAGTGTTCTGTTTCATTATATAGCCCTTATAAACACAAAAACCTTGAAAATATTGAAATCGAGTAAAAAAAAATTTTTAGAATCAGTTTTAACTACTGTCCACTATTGTTTACAGAAATGTTTTCGTCAACAGCATCCAAAACCATCGGAAGACATTGTTAATAAGTGAGATTAAGGTAAAATTCAAACTAAACCTGAAAATTTACTGACACTTACTGATACTATTTACAGGTTTTCTTTCATCTCAAAGAGCCAACACCTTCGAAATATATTGAAACTAAGTGAGTTTTGAGTGGAAGTGTATTACTTTACAGTAAATTTACGTCTTTTTACAGTATGCTTAACACCTCAAATGGGTGACTCATTGCGTTTACAGCAATTTGCCAGCGAAAGACGACAATCCCTGCTCAACGCACTGGCATACATGAAGGACATCAATCTCCTCACTGACGTCACTCTCATCTGCAACGGCAAGCAGCACGCCGCGCACAAAGTGATCCTGGCGTCCAGCAGTTGCTACTTCCGGGACATCTTTAAGAGCAAAAAAAAGGTGTCCCGCATCAACGTCCACGACGTAGACGAGGAAACTTTCGACACCGTCATAAAGTTCTTCTACTCGGGCGCTTTGACCCTCAGAGAGATCGAAGGCCCCAAACTGAACAATGTCCTCTCGGCCTTCCGTGGACTCAACGTGCATTGCCTGGACAACATCACTAGTTGCGCGCTTTCCCGCGTGATGGAAGTGACCAATTTCTACTCCATGTGGGACATGGTTAAGGAACTGCAACTCAAAGAAGCGGAAACGACTGTTGTTAAATACGTGGCGTCTAATTTGAAAGAATGTTGCCACACCCAGTTCTTTTCGCTTCTGAGTTTGCAACAAATGATCAGTCTGATGTCGTCCAAGCACCTGGTGTCAGGAAACAGCAACCTCATCCTCGAGGCAGTGGCCATGTGGGGTTCCTACGACCAGGAGAGAAGGGCTAAGTACTTGACTTCCCTTCTGAGCATCATAGGCTTAACGGTGGACCCGAAGTTGAAACAGGAGCTTCAGAGTTTTGAAGGTTTCAACGACTCTTCGACCGACATCTTGCCACCGGTTCCGGAGGTGACCGCGGTCACCAACACGAAGCCGAGTTGCGAGAAAGTGCCAACAAATTCTCTAACCTATCGCCAATCGACCGAATCGACCATCGATTGCAAGTTGCCGCCGTTGAACATCAATACGGAAAATGTCGAAGATATCAGCAACCCTCGACGGATGAGTAGAAGTCGACTGCCGATTGATAAAGACAGAATAACCGAAGATATCGACAGTAAATGTTTGAAGAAATGCATTTGCAAAACAGAAATACGGGCCGTTTTGTCTGATGGGAGCGAATTAACGCCGTCGACGTACAGAGGTCATCGTTTATCGACCGATATCTCGCCCTCTGGGTCGTCGCCGAGTACCGTCAAGTCGATGCTCAACAGCTTGAACAGGCGGAGACTGCTTTCTTTTACTCCCAGCAAGTTGGATATAGAGGGAAACAAGACCGGAAGTCGGAGAAACAAGCAACCGAGCGATGCAATTGGGAGAAACAGCCTCGAAACTGTGAAAACAGAGTCAAACGTCGTTCTAGCGACCAAATCGGAAACTGATAGAACCAACGGAAGCGAGTACCTTCTAGTCACCGCCACGACTCGGTACGGGGTATCGGTGCAGCAAACCTACTGTCCACGCACGAAAACGTGGTTCCCGATGAAACGGTCGCTTTCGCTAGCCCTGGACGCCGCATCTCACTACTACTTCAACCGGTGCATCTTTATAGTTGGAGGCGAAACGATTCAGGGAAACAAACTCAACACAGCCTACGTGTACAACCTCGGAAGCCAAAACATCGTAAAAATAGCGCCTTTGAACGTGGCGAGATCAGAAACAGGCATGACTCAAGTGGCCGGACTTCTCTACGTGATTGGCGGGAGAGGAGACGACAACAAGCCGCTGTCGCACGTCGAGTTTTACCGGTGTCCGGATGACCAGTGGGAGCAGAGTCCAAACATGCGCAAAGCCCGCATCCAACCCAACGTGGCGACGGCAGAAGGGGTCATCTACGTGGTGGGCGGCTGCAGCGGAGACGAATTTCGGATCAACACGACGTGCGAGTATTTCGACATCGGCGCCGGTCAGTGGACCGAGATGTGTCCCATATCCAGGCTACACGCCGATTCGTTGCTACTAGTGACCAGTCACCTGGAACGGATTTATGCTGTGCAGTGCCACAAGCCCGACAAGTTGTTTTTTTACTTGCCCAGACAGAACAAATGGGTGCACATGGAGACCAACCCGAAAGTGAGCAGGGTGTCCGAGTTCTTTTCGTGCTGCAAGACTATGTGGGTGACCGACAGAGGAGGGAAGGTGCTGAAGTACGACGATGCCTCGAATAATTGGGTGCTGGAGACGAAATTACCGTCCGATTTAATTTGGCCTGTGAATGTTTATGTGGCTGACTTTGCCGAGGAATGATGGGATTGATTTACAACACTTGTAATATTAAATTGTTAATAAAATATAATTTAAACTTTACTTCTTTTTTTTTTTTTCGAAATTAACTTTTAATGATAAAATACAAATTACATAAAATCAAACATCGAAGTGCGGCTTTGATACACATTTTGCACTTCACGGTTGGATAGTTTAAGTTTTCTGCAACTTGACAGCTAAAAAAAGAAAAGCTGGAAAAAAGTATACGTTCACAATTTAAAAAAAAAAAAATTGGAATAAAGAATATAATAGATTTATATATTTATAAATATGTTAAGTGCAACCAAGTAAATTTTAACCAGACGTATTGAAGAAACTGCCGTTGTTTTTTTTTAATAGGAAATATCAAAAATTTGAACATAAATGACAAAAACTTGAAACTTAAAAAAATAAATTTTGTTACAAAGTTGCCATTCTAATTTCTATGATGATCTATTTGTCTAAATTAGTCGTTAAACAACGTTTTGTATTGGGGAAAAAAAATTAAGTCAAATAATCAAATGTGTGAATTAATGTAAAATAAATTCACCGTTTATTTGGTATCGAAAGAAAGCGAAATAAAAATTGTTCATATCGATGCAGTTCTTCCGAGATGATTAGATTTATTTAGTTTTTCTTCTTTTTGCTTTTCAATGATGAATTTTTCTACTTATGCAGGAAGAGATAGCCTTTTACCCTTCAAAACTGTAATAATAATAAAAAAAAAAATTTAAATTAAAAATTATCTAAATTCAAAAATCGAATTTTTTTTTTGTTTACCTTTGGTAATGTACAAATAAAAGAAGTCACAATAAAGAACGCTCTGCACCAGGCCGGCAATAATAGCAATTAGATCGTAAAACCCTTCGGCATAGTATCGATAAATCCAGTTGAGCAAATATAATGTCCGATATGACCCAAGAGCAAACAGATAATGGCTAGTGATCGTCTCGGCTTCTCCAGTTTTGCTCACCATGAAAAGTTGGGGAAGAATTGCAACTGATTCCAAGTAGATTGAAAACGTCCACAAAATCTAGAGTTAAAATAAAATATTTCTTTTGACTCGTAGTCAAATACAGGAAATATTTAAGATAAGGTTTTGGCAGTGGGTGTCAAATCGCATCCAGCTGCGATTAGGATAGTTTTCAGTCATTTTGTTCTCTATTTAAAGAGAATTTCTGTGTTTTTATACAGATGTTTCTGTGGTAGAAGTCAGACAATATTAATGTGAAAATGTAAATTTGAATAGGAAAAGTGTTAGTAAATTAAAATGAGCAAATGACATGGGAGTATTTAGAGGAAATCAATGAACTTGACAAATTGTTCAATTAAATGCATCAATGCTCACCTAGAAACCTAGAAATTCTACAAAAGTAGCAAAAAGATTTTTTAAAAGCAACTTTAACAGGGAAAAAAAACAAAAAAAAACAAAAAAAGGGAAAAATGACATAATTGCTATGAGACATTAAGGAAATTTCACCGTGAATGAAAATAAAGACTAAAAACTGAACAAACACTCACTAAAAACCTTAAAATACATAAATGTTGACACTAAAAAACTAATTTCTTACTTCCAACGGTGTAAAGTCATGATTAACGAGTAACGCCAGTCCGCTAACGGGAACAATGAGGAATTCGATGCGAAATGTGTCATGATTGTGGTCGTACGTGGCTCTGAATTTCGAATACATCAAGTAAATTGTAGCGTATGATGCGACGATAAAGAAGATCTTCATCGCCGAGTTATAAACCGAGATGAAATTTGTAAACAAATCCAAATACCGCGCCGTGTACACGAGAGCAAAGAGGATTTGCGTGCGGCCCGATATTCCTAGAAGTAAATTAGAAAATGATACATTAGTTTAAAGTATATATTTCCAAGGAAAATTGTTGTGGTTTGTGACAAGTGAGTTTTGTACTCGCAAATGCAGTTCAACACCGACATAAGTCACTGCCGGCTTTAATTTATTTCGGGGGATTTGATTTTGTTTCTCGTGTTGTTTTAAGTCGTACCTGCACAGGATCGTGTCTTCCATATTTTGATTAATAGAATTATTATCGCTAATAAGTGGGCTAAATCGCCTGCAAGCCGAAACACATTCATCGTGCGGTTGCGGACCACGTTTGCACGCAAGATGGCTGCCTCGACGTGGCCTTACGCATGTG
>JAQFZP010002284.1:0-14265 GCA_034695745.1 Geophilus truncorum | reverse complement strand
TAAAGAGATTCGTTTTTGAGATCGTTTTTCATTATTTTCGTAGCATATAATGACGAATGTGTTTTGTTGCAATAAGTCTGTACAGTGAAGTGATATGCGAATCTTTTACCATTGTTTGGACTCGTATTTCGTACGAAACAAAGCGTAAACTAAGTGCTTCCGAGGACCTCTCGTTAGTTTTGTCGTATCTGCTTAAATCAAAGGATTTTGACAAGATTCGTTCGTTGTACTACGAGTGTATGAATGTCGGCGAGAGGAATCGGTTCGAATTCATGTTCGATGTACGCCGCTGGTCGGCGGCAGATCGGATGACTTTCGAACGATTTCGCGATTCGTTGAAGACTGTGAACTCGTGAAAAGCAAATTGTAAATAGCGAAGTGATTCGCAAATTTTAATTTTTTTTTTATTATTATTTTAGTTCATGTTTATTAAGCCTTTTCCAAAATTAATTACCGGTAATCTTAAGTTTCAATTATAAATTTGGCAAAAAGGCTTAATAAAATTTCAATTACTGCCAGTAACCAACACATTAAATGTTATTTGAACATTTTTTTTATTTTTATATATATTTTTTTATTTATAAACAAAGGAGATTTTTTCTTTTTCACAAAATACAAAATTGGCCTATGAAAACACTCTTCCATGAAAGCAGAAGAGTAGAGACAACGCTGATCAATGACAAATTGTAAAATTGAAGCCATCAAACAGCAGCAGTTTACAAACAAACTTAAGAGTAATGATCTTAATAATAATAATCAATGATAATAATTCAACGGAGTAAACGAAATAATATCGCATAACTTAATATTAAAAATTGCTCTTCTTTCTTCATCACATAAAACAAACGGTTAAAGACTAATCTATAAACAAAAAAATAGTCAAATTGACCCGTAAACTTAATTTTCATCAACTATAGTAAACATTTCAACTCGGTACACTCAATTTCCTCATAAAAATGTGGTTAAATTCAGGTAAGAAATACGTTAAAAAAAAGAGCAATACAATTTGAATTAATGTACATTAATATGTATAAAAACTCCATCTTGACAAAACATCAATTTTTTTTTCGACTCGATATGACCAGTTAAAAGGAAAAATACTGCTAATCGGACTAACACCAAGATTGCAATTGAAGGCAGACAAATGATGATCGTTCAAAGCTCGTCAAGCCGCGGACTCCTTGCAAACATCTTGTTGCGAATCGAGGGCGACTTGAATATTCTCGGTGGAATCGCTGATGTCAGAACTGGAAATAAAAGTTAATCATTAATCAATACTAAGAATTACTCTGTTAACTTAAATTTTAAAATCAATTCACACGATATATATTAATAGTTAGAAATAGTTAGACTCACTAACATCTCATTACTACGTGTTAATTAATTAATTGATGCAATGTCTGTTATTCACTCAGACATGCTTAGAATTTAATCATACCCACTGGATCCCATCCGACCTCCAACAGCTCCGTATAAATTGCTACCGCTTGCACTTGGACCCAACTGTGATCGCATGTTTCTTTGATGGCTGCTTAGCGAAAATGCTTCTAAACTGGAATCACTGTCGCTGTCGGAGCCACTGAAAATTTTAAATAGAAAATTAGATATTTGTATTAAACTTTTAAATCGTTAACATCAACCTATTATCTGAGTTATCGCTGCATAGATTTTCAGTCATTGCCGTTTGTAAGTCGTGAATTCTTTTATGAGCCAATTTTAGGTCTGATTTGATGCTCTGATTTTCGGTCTCTAAAGTGTCGACAGCCATTTCCTGTGGGAAAATAAATGGTTTGATATATTAGGTTTATTAAAAAAAAAATAATAAAATAAAATAACTTGCCATTTCTTTTTTCCTCGCAATTATTTCGTTCTCCTTTTGCTGCATTTCGGAGTAATCCTCTTTAAGTTCTCTCAGTTGTCGTTGCAATTTCCTATTCTGTTCCAGCGCTGCTTGCTCTTTCGACCGCATTTCGTCACACTCCAAATTCAGTCGTTCAAAGTTTTCTTTTACTCGATTTAATTGCACTTCCAGACGACTCTTCGTCGTTTCCTCCAATTCCAGTCGAGACTCCAACTCTTTCACTCTATGTTCGAGTCTCCTTTGTGTATGAGCATCCATCGCTTCGCCCTCGAGCGCTTCCAGTTTGCCCTTCAAATCGAATAACTGCAATAACAAAAAAAAAATAAAAAAAACTATACAAACCCATTTCACTATCAATTTTTTTAAATTGATACCTGATCTTTGAGTAAATTTCTTTCCAATTCCAGTTCATTAATTTGTGCAGCTTGGTCATTTAATTGCGATTGAACCGACGACTGTTGTTGAACGGCAGATTTGTACTTTTTCATCACTTCCGCCATCTCTTCCTCATTCTCCTCTTGTTGTGTCTGGAGATCGCCCTTCTCCCGGACCAATGTCGAGCACTTTTTCTGCAGCTGCAACAAATAGCATCACTTATGTAACAAAACTATTTCTCATTTCTGGGGAAACCTTAGTCAAATTCCACATACTTCATTCTTTACTCTCGCCAATTCATCGACCTGCGCTTGCAATTCCTGCACTTCCAATTCAACACTCTGCCGGCTTTTAATCGCTGCCATTTTCGCAAATTCCGCATCTTCAAGTTGATTCTTCAGCTGACGAATCAGTAGTTTGCTGGGCCCGTCGTCTTTGTTTCTCTCCATGACTGTTTGAGCATCTCTGAGAAGCGCCTTAGTTCGTTTCAAGTCGCGCCTCATGCGGTTGAAGGTCTCGACATCGCAACTCTGATGCACTGGTTTTTCCTGCAGTTCGATCAACTTGCGTTCAAGTTCGTGTTTCTCCCGAGAGAGCGCCTGGCGCTCGTCGTATTCGGTCTCGAGTTGCTGCTCCAATGCCTTCACCTTAATAAAAATTTAATAAATATTAAAAACTGATAAAATGCTAATAAAACCTATCTCATCTAACCTTTTTCTGCACATTAATTCGCACTTCCTCAATTTCTTCATCCTTTTGCTGCATTTCCTTGCGATAATCTTTTCGCGAATTTTCAATGGTCATCTCCAAACGAAGACGAGCCTTTTAAATTTAAAAAAAAATCTTGAAAAATTGTAAAATAAAATAAATAAACCTTGAATTAACCTGTTCCAGCATTTGAATCTGACCCGCTTGGTCGTCCAGTTCCTCTTCGTGGTCCCGCATTTTCATATCAAGTTCGTGTTTTTGTCTCTTCAATTGTGCCAACTTAAAAAAAAATTAAATTAACTAATTTTGTTTCATTTCCTTTAAAACTCCATCTTTTTACCTCTTCTTCCGTCTTATTAGCAAAAGTCATCTCGTCCAACTCTTTGCTGAGTGCAGCGACTTTTTCATCCTTAATTTCAATCTCAGCCTGTAAATTCTGTAAAAAATACCGAAACGAAATCTTTATCACTCCCTCTGAAATATTTGCACATAAAAAAAGGCGGAAAAGGGTTTTGAATTGAAAACAAACATACTTCCTGCCACCATAAAGTTAATTGGCGCAGCAAGAAATGCATGAACGCACAGCAGGCATAAAAGACAAACTAGTTCATCTAAAAATGCGAAACAATCGCTATCGCTTGAAAAAATTTGCAACTTTTAATTTAAATAAATTTAACCTCTCTCAACATTAGAAACTGTCAAGATACAGCAGTGCGTCAAAATTTTTGATTTATTCACACTGACTACAATGAGAAATATTCAACCCATTTCCTGCCAACCCATCACTAAATCCTCTTCAACTGAAAACTTGCTCTTGACATACTTTGAAAATAAATGAAAGGCAAAAAAGATAAAAAGAAACCGCCAAACACGTGTCTACCAAACTACCTTTCGTACTCAAATCAGGTCAAACAACTTTTTTCACCTCTAAATCCCTAATGGATATGTGAACTGAATGAAAACTCAATTAAAAACAACGTACTCGAGACATCTAGGGGTCAATTTCAACATTACAAAAAAATAATAATAAAACTAAATAAATAAATAAAATTCAAAAAAAAAAAAAATTACCTGTCCAGACGCCCATAAAACCCCGACAACCCCAGTTCCCAGGGTCCGGCGAGACAAATAAGAGCAAGTATCCACCATTACTAGTTCAACAACTCGACACACCTGCTCTCGGATGTCTGTTCACAGTCAGAATGGGGATAAGAGTGAATGAGCTCAGGTAGATACACTAGACTGACTTTGCCCGTACGCTTCGCGGGCAATGCTAATTACCTCATCTTAATTCTCATTGGATCCCGCTTTTTTCGGGAAAAAAATATTCCGTTTTTGATTGACGCATAAATGAAGTAAAGGAAGGAGTTGCCATCGTTATTTTTTCGCCAACCTTCTAATTAATTCCTAACTGGACTATTTCTCAGATTAGACAACAAAAAAATTATAGGGTTAGCAACTTTCTGCTTAAATCCAATTGCTCGGGGATAGTGAGAATCCAGATGACAACAAGATGTGTAAATTGTATGCAAAATCTCAACACGCCATCAAGAAATCACTAACCTCGTGTATTTTTTTTTTTGATTGTCAGTCAGTTTGAAGTTCAATAGAAGGAAATGCAATGACCAATGACTCGTGCTTTATTAGGTCACAAGACGATTTAAATTGCTTTCAATAAACCTCATTTTTCCCACAAAATGTGGGAAAATAATTTTTTTTATTTTTTTTTAGTTATAAAAATATTTTTTTTTTAGTGAAAATTTTCTCAGCTTCCTCACCTCGGAGAAAGAAATCCTTTCTAATTATTAACGAGAGAGGATTTATTTTCCCACAGGTAAATGCAAACAATGGCTGTTAATCATGTGAATTAGCGGATCGAGTAGTCAAATTAACCGAGTGATTAAAAGCGCATTAAAGGTTAAAATCATCTATTTTTTCCCCCTTTCGTTTTAAGAGAAGCAGTAAAACAGTTTTAACCTGCAGCTCTTGCTCTAACGAATACTTCTGGCTCTGGATCAACTCCTTCTCTCGGGTCATCTTGTCTCTCAAAAGGCGTTCCTGTCTAACCTCGTCATGAGCTGCTGACAAATCACTGTCAAACCTGAGTAATGAGCGAGCGAATTGAATTAATTTATTTATTTATGAAAATAATCCTCTCAAAACATTCTCGAAACTCACTTCCGCTGTTTCTTTTCGAGCATCGCGTTTCTCGTCATCTGTTCGTCCAAAAGTAGTTTCATGTCGTTCATTTCCGCAGTTATGCGCTGCACTTTCCGCTTTAACTGCGCACCACTTTGTTTGTGTTCCTCTACTTCTTCGTGTGTTTCTTGTAACTGAAAATAAATATTTAAAAACTTATATAAATAAATACATTTTTTATAAATTTTAATTTACCCTTTTCTCGACTAATTTCTTAGAGTTAAATTCCTTTTCGAGTTCGTCCTCATGTTGTTGGTGCAACCGTTTCTTCGTGAACTCAAATTCCCTAAACAACCGGTCATACTTCTGCTTGTACACGGATGACGAATCTAATATGAGACACAAATTGCTTCTATTATCATAACATTTACATAACACAACCGTAAGTAGCTACACAACGTCCAGGACATTCCTACGCACCTGTTTCATCATCAGATAGCCCTCCGTTCATTTCTGAAGCCCGATACATGCGAGCTTCCATCATTTCCATCTCGATTTTATCATGGTTGTTTCTTAAACTTTCATATCTCGACTAAAAAAATTTAATTTTGAGAAAATATTTTAAAAATTAAAAAAAAAAATAAAATAAAATAAAATAAAAAATTCCAAACCTCTGTAGCCCTAAGTTCCTTTTCGAGCCTCATCCGCTCTGAAGATTCAACTTCGAGCATCTCTGTTGCATGTGCAGATGTGGAATGTTCTTCTGCCAAGTCGACTGTCAATTCACTAACCTAAAATTTAAAAAAAAAAATTATAAGAAATTAAAGAAGATATCAAGTTTAAAAAAAAAAGAAAATTTGAAAAACGAATTAAAAATTTACCTTTGCTTCGAGTTTGTCGTTCGCATGTTTGAATTCAGCCCTTTCCTGTTCTAACTTTTCGACTCGAGCTTTGATTGTAAGGAGTTCTTGCTGTTTTAAAAAAAGAAACTCGAACTTAAAAAAGAACAAGAGCTAAGTTTGCAAGGAGAGCGCATGTCCTGTGTTCAGTGGACAGGGACCGTTACTTTTGCTACTCTCAGCTGCTCAATTTATAACTCAACCAACCTGCATTAAACACAGAACGCTTTTACCAACCGTCGTATTCATTACTTTTTTTTTTAAAGTCATCTTTTTATGAATGCATTTAGATCTGATAAAAACCTATCTCGTACATCGCTCAAACATAACATCATGTTTTTTTATATTAAAGCAATTAAAACGATACAATGAACACGTAAAATAAAAATAAAAATAAAAATAAAAAATTATAAAAACACCGTAATTTCTGACGTTATCAATTGAAAATAAAAAGTTAAAATAGTTTAAGATGATATATAACTTCCCATTACGCGATTAGATTTTTTTATTTGTTTTCTTTTCCTAAAACCGAGCGAACGTCAGAGAAATTTATGGCGAGCAGCAATGGAGAGTGTAAACAAAATTAGTGTGGAAGTGGGAAAAATTAAGTAATTTCTTTCAACACCGCAACTGCAGACTTGGAATTAAGTTTTTTTTTATTCTTTTGCCTTCCTTCTTTAACCCATCTGGGGCTGTCCCAAAAGTGGCAGCTAATTTGGACCGCAGCCGAAGCAAGTTATTTAAAGTCAATGCTGACTCGTCTGCTCGGCTCGTTTCCTGGTTTACACCCAACGGCTCAACTTTATAACCTATTCATTTATTTAAAGCCTCATTTGCACACAACGAGCGATGCAAAATCGTTCCTTCAAATGTAAACGACATTTCTCCTTTACGAATTAAATTTAGCAAGTCTAAATGCCGTTTAAATCAGTTTTAAAGCGATAATTCAATTGCAACCAGTTTGTTCTCACCTCTCTGAGTCGAAGTTGTTCTTCAGTTCTGTGGACGTTAAGTAACGGCATCACTTTGACCATCAAACGCCACCAGGGCCATGTGCGAACTGATAAGAATTTTCGAACGTTTCTCTGTATGCAGCGAATAGCCATTGTTTGCACCTATAAAATTAAGCGCAAAATTAATTTTTCTTCACTATAAATAATTACAATTTTTAAAAATTAACCTTTAATTTTTGTAAATGTTTTCGTCCGAGATATCCCTTGCAAATAGCTTGCAGTTTTACGACTGTCTCTTTAATTTTCTCATCTCGTTGCTCTTCCAATTGAGCTAATATCCCAGGTCTTATAAATATCTAAAATAATTTATTACAAATTAAAAACCAATTATATTAAAATATTAATTTTTGTCTTTTACCTTACTTAATCCCAAACGATAATTCACCCGATCCACATCCAGATAATGCAAAAGCAATTCCACTGCCTAAAAAAAAAAAAAAGAAGTTAAATCAAAAGTTTGTTTTTTTCTTGAAATTTATAATCCATACCCTTCGTTCATCCAAAATCGGACTTGAGGGCTTGGCACTTGGTGGTAGAAGCAATTCGAATCGATGTCGAAATTCGGAGAAAAGCAGGTGTTCTGGAAAGCCTTGTTTGTATACTCGAATGCTATCTAATACTTGCGCTCCCCGCAATTGAGACCGCATCAAAGGCACGTTCATGAGTGCATCTTCTGACGACTCCCCCTTATTAGGCATCAAGAGTGAAGTTTTCAGGTCGCACAACCCTGCGTTGTGGTGGGGTAAAAGGCAGTGAACAAAGTGCAGCCGAGTTCTGCGCAGTGTCTCGATGATCCCATCTTTTTGGAATTTGACTTGCAAGCAAACGGAGCGGCGTTTGATGCCGGCTGTAGTCGTCGTGTAGCCGCAACGAAGACTGGAAGCTCTGCGAAGTGACGATGTACCCTCGATTCCGACGACGGAGCCACTGATTGTGGTTGTGATTGGTCCGCGACATGTCAAGAACAACTTGCTAACGGAATCCCTATTTATTAAAAAAAAAAATTGTCATATAAAATTTAAATTTATTTTAACATTAAAAATTACTTTGACGAATCTTGTAATAAAGCAGCAGCTGATCTCATGACAGGATTTTCCCGACATGCTTTTAACCACCCACTGGCATTGTACGTTACAGGATTAAGCCCTCGGAAGTGTTGGAGTGTGAATTGATACGGTTGTGATCCTTTCCTTAATAAATCTTAAAAAAAAGAAAATATAAATATTTATATTTAACTTCACCAACTATTAAATACTACCTTTATCTGTGTAATGGACAAATAATCGATCTAAAAACGACTCATCGGTAGACCCTGGAAAAATGGCTTCTTCGTCTAACAGCCAGAGAAGACCGTGTTGATCCGCATTGCGTAAATCCAAATTAGACGAACGTAACTATCAATCAAAAATTCAAAACATTACATCCACTTCAAAATAATGAAATTAAGCTCAAATAATTACCAGGGATTGCTGAGAAGGTTTGTCTATGAGGTTTACCATAGGTGCTAAAGACGACTCTATGTGCATTTCTTCCAAATCGCAATCAATGTGCTCTTGAACGTATCTATCTTGCTGATCCACAAATGTATTTTCGTAAAACAACAACTGGAGTCTCTCCTGTCCATAATTATAACACAAATCTTCAAACGTAGCTCCGGTGTGACGACCACAAGTAGCGGGGTTTTGAAAGCCGGGTGAGTCGAGAACAAGAATAGAAGACACCGAACGAGATCCAGAAGTAATCGATCTACATTTACGAAAAACTAATTCTAGATTTTGCTTTTTTTTTTTAATTTTTTAATTTAGTCAAAGCACCTGTTAATCAAAGCAACCAAAAGATTGACAGCTTCAGCATACAGTCCCATAGCCATCCCTTCCATAGCTTCGATGGCATCAGTCGGTCGTTCGCCCAAAGAGCTTTTTTCCGAAGGTGATGTTCGAAACGATGCTCTGGCCGACAGAGAAGAACTGTTCGGACTGAAAATGCTTCTTGATAACTGTTCTTCCGAAATTCCGAGCAAATGGGCTGCTCGCTGAGCACTCTGGGGATTGTTGAATTGAGCTTTGCTACTACTGTTCCCTAAAAAATTTAAAATTTTAAAGTTGAAAAATATTTTTCTAAATGACTAAATTTACCTTTGCTGGCTCCGGCTGCGCCCAAATGATAAATTGCTGCTAAAACACACCAAATTACTTTTGATTCTTCAGGTTCGATTCCTAATTGCTCCATTGCAATTTTAATTCGAACCCAAGCCATACTAGCTTTTTGCTTATCCTCTAACTAAATAAAAAGTTATAAAGTTTGAATTAAAATGACCGAAATATATTTTACCCTTTGCAGAGGAGTCATAAACAAATTCGAATCGCTCAAGTTCTCTAAGAACATCTCTTTCCTCAATCGTTCGTCAATCCCCGAAAGCATTTGATAAAAAATGTGGAATGTTGGTTCTCCTTCTGGTCGTCTTACCACCCGAGTTTTCTCCAATAGTAAAACCTAAAAAAAAATATTTCATAAAAACTTACGTAATAATAAATTAATTATTAATAAAAATTCATACTTGAACTGAAGCATTATTAATTTGCCCCGCATGATCGAAATCCAACGAAAACAAACCCGTGTACCGTGTGGCATTTGTGTTCATGATAGTGCGACAATTGCCAAACGCTTCTAGCAAGGTGGAAATGGCATTAAACTTGTCGACTGGAAAAACAAGTCGGGAGAAAAAAAAAGTAAACAACATTACATCACAGATCCCATTCATGCCAATCACTCACCCGTGACCACTTTATTTACACTACCGGCTACATAAGCAAGGTAATGCAAAACGTGACGAACGTTAGTTGTTTTCCCACTTCCACTCCGACCAGTAAAAACAATCGCTTGATTCGAACGTGACGCTAATGTGTTCCTGTAGGCTGATTGTGCGACTGCATAAATGTGAGGCGGCATGTCCTCTTGTTTGCACCCCTTAAACATTTGAATAACCTAAAAAAAAAAATAATTAATGCATTGTTATTTGAAAAATTTTATTATTTTAAAACCTTTTCTGAATAAATTGAAAGAATATGTAAAGGATTGATGACGAGTAAAGTCGATCCAGCGTATGTATGGAGCAGATTGCTTCCATAACGTTGCCGTAATGTGTGTAGAATGCTCGATTCATTGATGTAATGCAATTGAGCGAGATCTTCGGCGTTATCAAAGCGAGGTGGATTTGCCTATTTAAAATTATCAGAAAAATAAAATAAACATTCAAAATAAAAGTTTAAAAAATAATTACTTTTTCCACATCATCTTCATCAACCAACACGATTTCTCCATTGTGATCTAGTTTGACTTGTACTTGACCTTCGGGTGCATCAGCTTCGGTCGACGCGAGTTTTTTAGCACCAGCAAAACCACCCTTGTGCACCAACCACACTCTCTCCGCTTCGAGCCATGCTCTTTCCGTGGCTAATTGATCTTCGGATTTAGCCTTTAATTAAATAAAAAAAAAAAAAAATTACTAAACCGATAAAAACAAAATTAATGGCAGCCCTAAACACATTTTTAAGATAATCATTATAATCTTAATCAATTACTCATGCGGAAAAATGAATGATATTTAAAAAATTAAATTAAACCCGACCTTGATTAAATCAATCGGCTACGTAACCACACCTGCATTTAATATTCAGAGTCCGTCTCACAATTTACAAATACCCAACCCACTTACATCTCAGCGAACCATTAATTACTCGTAAAACAAGACCCAGAAAAAAAAATTCGCACGTCATAAACTTTGTAATGTCTTTAATTACACAAGTTGAAAAAAAGGTAAAAATAGATTCGGATATTGTAAACAAT
This sequence comes from Geophilus truncorum, assembly GCA_034695745.1. Lineage (NCBI taxonomy): Eukaryota > Metazoa > Arthropoda > Chilopoda > Geophilomorpha > Geophilidae > Geophilus > Geophilus truncorum. Next base: position 3,424 of record JAQFZP010002284.1, on the reverse strand, counting down.
AATCAGCTAACGCCATATTGAGTCAGTGGCAGCTGGCGAAGATCCAATTCAATGACATTTAGCCATTTTATTGACAGGTGTGAGATAATAGAAGCCAGTAGTGTAATAAAATAAAATCGATAAACAATTTGTGGGAGTAAATGTTAATACTAGGAAAGGAAAAAAACAATGAATCACTTTTTGCTATAGAAATAAAAAATTAAAAAATTTGGAAAAAAATGTCTGGTAGACTATAGTAAGTAAAAAATTGCGGTTGTCCCTGAGAAAGCAAATTGCCTTCTCAATCTCAACGTCCTTTTCAATCCCTTGAATTGAGAAGACTGTGATTTGCAGTCGCAGACGTTTAAAATCCATTTCCGCCCACGCGTCGATTCTTTTTATGCCATGATTTAAAAAAATTGCAGGAATTTGCAAAGTAGCGTATAGGAAAATGATTCATGATTACATATTACGAGTTTGAAGCATTAAGGAGGACAAGGATGGGATCATCTTTCTGAACTTTTGAAACGAGGTCCATTGTTTCACCCTTTGGATTTTTAACTCATCTCCGATAAACTAAATTTTTAGAATTTTTTCCCCACCATTTAGCCAGCTATTTTTGGAATTTTGTCATCTGCTTTGAATTGGCTGTTTTAAATGGTGGGCGAGGCAATTTTCAATTCGAGTAAATCAAGTTGCATCAAAACAAGACGACAGGAAGTAAATTGCTCGCTTTTATCAACGGATATGAATCTCTGTGTGGTCCATCTCTACCAATTATACAGTCAAGACTACTTATAAGAGAAACTAAGATGTCAGCAAATAATTATACAGTAATAAAAAGTCGTAATTAAGAAATTGGTGGCCCATTCATAAGAGCTAAAAATGCACATTTAAGAAACACTAAAATGTGCAAAAAAGATAATTAACTTGCAATTGAGTTTAGTTTGATAATTTTGAGCCACATTAACGTTTATCACATTTAAAAATTGCTTTTAGCTGAATTTTGTATTTTCTGACATCTTTCATAATTTTTTTTAAAAGTCCTTCCTTATACAAGAGCAGTGCAGTTATAAGAGTCACTTTCTGCAGTCCAGACCTCGCTCTTATAAGCAAGTTCGACTGTATCTCTATTTCTTCAATATAAACATTAGATGCATTCAAAAACTAAAACTAAATCATCTCATCAGTCTTAAAATAAATTTTATGACCTAAAATGAAAACATACTCTTTCCCTCAGTTTAACTATTCGTTTCATATTTCTTCTGTTAGCAGCAACCATAGGCGCCATATTTCACCGCTTTGACTCGGTGTGGTTTTTTCTTATTATGGCCACATTTTCTACTGATGTAATGGATAAAAAGGAAGAAGAAGTGCGAGTATCGAGGTAAGAAATTAACTGTTGATTTAATTATTTATCTGTTTTCCGTATTTATCAAGTAATGCGGCCGCGTAAGTCGTAAGTACATTCATGCTTAATTGTAACATTTGTTTTAAAATTTATTACACTCAAAATCAGCCTATAAAATGATGGAAAAATAAAACAAAAAAAATTTTGTTTTATAAAACAGTTTAGTTTTTGAAAGCACCTAATTGTTATTTTGAATAGAAATAACGGCGTAGTGAACTCGTCACTCATTATCTTGCTTTTAATCTGTTCTTTTTGCAACCACACCTTTTTTTTCTCTTAATTTACTGTAAACTCCTATTGTAAGAAAAAAATTAAAAAATGAAATTAATTTCCCCAACCATACCCCAAAGAAAAGAAAGAAAGAAAAAAATAATTATTTTTTTCTCTCTTTCTCAGCATTTTAAGCTTCCCATCCTTGGTGGATCTTTTTATAAAGGTGATTTATGACATCAAGATTCGAAAGCGTGTAAACAAATTTAAATCAAGGTCATATTCAAAAACATGACAGGATGTACGTTTTCCCTCTTTCTTTTTTACAAAATAAAAATTAAAAAAAAATTAAAAAAAATCATAATAAATAAAAACAATTTACCGAATCCTTCCTAAATCGTCTACTTCCGCTTCGAGTGAGCGTCCCTGTCCTTATAAACGACTCATCCAAATCCACATCGTGTCCATCAACGTTAAGTCGCCGTGTAAGCTCGGATAATTCAGCCACAGGTTGGACTTTCAAACTAACCCTCTCACCCGACGACTTAATTAACTCGACGACTTCTTCTCGGGACTTATCCTCCACCGAAGCACCGTTCACCTCCAGCAACCGGTCGCCCGGTAACAACCCGGTCTCGTTGTGCCGGTCGAAATTACCGGGCTCCGCAAAAATTATCGTTTTTCGTTTATCGGCGTCACAACAAACCGCATTACGCTCGACTATCGCCGCCCTACGGAGCGAAAACCCAAAATCTCCCGACGCCTGGCGGTGAATCATGAGTTGCCGCGCCTTTGGGGGCTTGGGCGGCGTAAGTGTTGGAAGACGCAAATCCAAATCGAAGGTTTTATTCCTGTGTCGCGCAGCTTCTCGGCCACATCCCTCGCCAGCGGGAGTCTGTGGCATGGAAATATCACTAGTGGACAACGCCAACGAGTCGGCGGAGACGGTGGGAGATTTCGACGGTTGCACGTTGTTTGGATACGTTATGAACTCGTTGGCCAGAGTATTGTGAGCCAACAATACTGCATCGTCTAAGGAACTTTGTACGACGTCACTGTTTTCATTTTTCTTTCGCCGGATGATGGGTTTGAGTGGTCGTGGGGGTGGTAGAGGCGGTTTCGGCCCGAGAGACGTGCGTGTGTGCAGCGGACTCGCACTGTTCTCGCTCGAGTCGCTGTTGGTGATCGTGATGGTGGGGTCGGTCGATGCAGTGCTCAAGTCGGGACTCGTTTTATCCTTGCGTCTAATCAATTTAAACGACGTTTTCTTGTTGCTGGTGCCATCGTCCGTGCGCGATGACGAGTTTGAATCGTCCGAGTTGTTTTTCTTTTTCTCCCCTTTCCTCTTCTCCTTGTTTTTCATGAGAAACATCTTGAAAATCCTGGCGAATAAAGTTGTAAATTAATTTTTTTTTACGTTGCGAAATAAAAACAAACAAATAATGGCTATGATTAATTGATTTGGCGATATTGCACAAGTATATCAGAGTAAATTAGCTACGTGATTGCTAGCGATAGCGTGCGAGGATATCCACCCACTTATATTTAAAGGTTTAGCGAGCAAAGCGCCGACCGCAACACCTGTTTTCGCTCGGAAATGTGAATTAAACGACGAGAATATGAGATGATTCATGCACGTGAAAATTTCCATTTGCAAGCTCAAACTACCTGTTAACCAAATACCTATGATACTGATAAATGAGGTCACACACTTGAGTTTACGGAGCGGTGCCATCCGATACGATCATCTTGATATGGCTGCCATTTCTCTAATGACTGGAAAACGCGAAACGGAATGAGACGAGAAAGGCGGAAAAGATTTTT
>JAQFZP010002283.1:0-14272 GCA_034695745.1 Geophilus truncorum | reverse complement strand
GATTTTAAAGTGTCTATAAAAACTGAAGCCAGTTTTTAGTCATTTCTGCAGCCTAAAAATAAGGGATTAGTTAAACAGTTAGCAATTTATTAATGTCTAATTTGACATTAACTGATTCAACTCGTTGAAAACATAACATGTCTTGGTCGAAATATTTAACTGTCCTAAACCAAATTTTAGACATTTGGATTTACAGTGCTGTCAGTAAAAACACATTTAGTGTACAGTTTGTTTCTTACAAGTGTATACTAACAAGTATAAGTGGGCAGAGCAAAAAATTACGACTTTATCGCCCTCAACCAATCAGTAAGAAAGTTTGTTTATTATTTTGCAAAATGTAAAATCCTGCACAAAACAGTTGTCTTGTGTAAAATGACATATTTCCTAAATCTAACTTGAAAAAAATAGCAGCCAAAATTATGTAAATGTCAATTTAGGCTAGCGGAATGATACGATAGGGAGTTACGTAAAACTGGGTGAATAAAGACACAGCAAAAGCGCCATCTAGTTGCGTAATATTTGCATATTTTATTACGTATTTGTAGAGTCAATTGTTTCAGCTTTACAAATGAGTAATAAAATATGCAAAAATTACGCAACTAGATGGCGCTTTTGCTGTGTCTTTATTCACCCCGTTTTACGGTATTTGTAGCAGTTGGAACTTTGCAGTTAAAACTTTGTCAAAAATTCCATCCAAACTAAACAAAATAACCAAAATCCAATTTCTCCCTTGACTAATCCACCTTTTTCTTTCCATCTCAGATCCAAGACCAACTTCACTTCGAAAACTCGCTTTTGCGAGCGCAGCTCGCAACAGCTCTCGACGACCTGCAAGTCTTGAGGGAAGATATGGGCAGAGTGCGCCAGCAGACAGTTTCCTTCATTCTCAGCCAGATGGAGACACTGAACATCCAGAAAGATACCGTAGTATGAGCTCTTGAGCACAATCACTTCAACCCCATCACCACTACATTGATATTTTCATACCGAGAGTTACGAATTCACCGAAAACCGCATCATTCGTCCAAACATTTCCATTCTTTTATAACTAAGGGAAAAGGGTCAATTTTCAGACAAAAAAAATATAATATAAAATAAAATAATATAAAAATAAAAAGATATTTTAATATATTTGTAAGATAAAAGATGTGAGTTAATCATTTTTGTACCTAAACTTGATTAAATTGGGCGTGTATCATCAAACGATGTCTTCCGGCGCCGGTTTTCGGTAGCGGCAATATTAATATCAACATTTCACTGGGCATTTTCGTTGGGAATGACAAACTGTGTTTTTAGTAATCATAATGTTTTAAAGATCTGTCTTTGTATTATTTATAACAAGTGATTTTGTGGATACTATTTCTCATTCTTGCATATCATCATACAATGTGTATGTAACAAATTGATGAGTGAATCTAGATTTGAAATTATGTGTGAATACAACTAGATTTACTGAATCTAGTTAGTCAGTCTAAACAAAGAAACTCTGCATTTAACCCTTTAATTATACCAGCCATAGGTAAAAAAAAATACATTTCACACAACTTGAATAGAATTTTTTTTCTATTTAAGATAATTTTTTTGCTTTTTGAGTTCATATATATTCTAGTCAACTATGTTCTGGCTTAATTTGGTGTAAAAAAAATATTAATAATAAAGTTATAGCCTTTGCAATTTTTCTGCCCCTTAAAATCCTACGAGACCTTTTTTGGTTAGGCTTTCTGCTATAGCTAACGAGGAATTAAAAGTTTCAGTGTATAATGACCTAATTTCAGTATTTTCCCTGGTAAATAGCAGAAGTCAAGCTAGAAAAGAGTGATCTTGATTGGTTAAATATACCCCTCTATTGGCAGTAACAAAAATTATAGCCAGTTCTGAAGTAGTAAAAGTTGATATATTTTTACCTATTGCTGGTAATGCGCATAGATTTCGCAACCCGGTAATGGAAGGGTTAAAAAAAATAATTTTGTCATACTAATTAAAAATTTATAAATTAATTAAAACTGGTAGATCTACCAGTACATGATCTTGTCCTGGAAATTTAGATTTACTAGATGTGAACATAATATAAAATGATGAAATAAGAAATAGTATATGTATGAAAAAGTCACTCAGATTGTATAGATAATTTATTTTTCTTGTTTTTTTGCTGTTTCTACTTTAAAAAATTGTCATTTTTGAAGAGGCAAATTGTGAATGAAATTTTACCACTATATCAAACACTTGACAGTTAAGGCAACAAAATATTCAATCATTTACACTCACAAGTCAAATAGAATATTTGCCCACAAAAATCACTATAAACCACAACAATGTTTTCCATTCAAAGTCAACCACAAAGTGACAACTTATTCAAGACAAAACAACACAACTTTGGTCTTGGTAGCCATAACAACATTTTACACCTCTAGTCCACAGCCATCAACAAACCCAATAATGTTTTCTACTAAATTAAACATTGGATTTTCATCTAAGCGTGAAATGTATTAATTGAAGCAACACTTCGAGTTCAACCAACTCATATATTCAATTAACCAAATTCAAATTTCTGACCAAAATAAACATCACACCACATTAAGCCTGACGCTGACAAAATCTTCTTTAAGTACACTGACAGCAATTTAAGCCATCTTTAATTTCATGTGACAAGTCGCGTATGACCAAAGTAACCGCTGGCAACATTAACATTATATCGTAAAAGCTTACCTTAATTTTCCAACTGTTTCGGTTTCCATCTTCATCTGTTTGGGACCTACAAAATAAAATTCACAATTAATATAATGGAAATTGACAAATATTTATTTTATTTATAATTTATAACATTCCATAAATATTGTATAAATTATGTAATTAATTGGGTTTGGCATCATTAGCATATCATGTATTGTACACAGAAATTTATTTTCCTAAAAATTCTTGAATATGAGTGTTAATTCAAGTTCAAGAGAAAGAAAATATTTGAAAACACAAATTTATCCCATTATTTCATATCCAGTGTGGAAATTTAAAATTTCATGTCTTTTTCTAACAAATTTGTCAAAATGTTTATGTGAAATTTCATATGTTGCCTTCAGATGAAATATATTTTAAAAAGATGGTAAACAAATCATGTGATTTGATACATTTTGTCAGTATTGATACAAATTTTATGATTTATTAAACATTTCTCTGTAATATCATCATGACATGAAATTTGTACAGAAATTTCTGGAAATTTTGCAGAATGTAAATATCAGAGAAACCACAACAAAATCTGTTTACTGTACATCTTGAATCAAAAGTCACAGTAAATATTAACCTTTGGTTACTCAAGATGCAAGATGTCGCTCTACGTTTTTAAAAAATCTTATAAATTTTCCTTTGAAACATTAGCAAAAGCATTGTTGTGTAATTAAACCCACAATTGAAAAACTGAAACTGACAAAGAGTTAATGTAAATTTTTTTACTTAGGCCATTGGAAATTAAGTTTTAATTTCACGTTCGGGAAACTTACTAAAGTATATTTTTAAAAATAAAAAATTATTTTTTTAAAAGAAAGTGGTGCGGGTTAATTTTTTTTTTTTTGGCCAATTTTAAAATATTTGTATTATAATAGAAAATTGAGAGGTTAGACAAACTGAGTGTTGTCGACGGGTCAAAAAAAATCTCTAAAAATCATTTCAAATCTTTGCAAATTTCAAATCTTTTGGTCAAAAATCCTCCAAAAAAAACCCTAAAATCCTGTTACAAATCCTGAAAAATTTTGTAAAATCTCTAAAATATTTGCAAATCTTCACAAATCTCGAATCTTTGATCAAAAATCTTCTAAAAAAAAAAAAATCCGTTACAAATCCTGAAAAATCTTGAAAAAAATCTCAAAAATATTTGCAAATTTTCACAAATCTCGAATCTTTGATCAAAATCCCTCCAAAAAAATACAAACCCTGAAAAACTTTGTAAAAATCTCTAAAATCTTTACAAATCTTCAAAAAAATATTTACAAATCAGAGACAAGCAGATTTTTTTTTTTTTTTTAATAATTTAGTTTGAGCGCCATCGACAGACTGGTGAGAACGTGAAACTACAAATTAATTTCCAACGGCCTTAAAACTCCGCATTCCACCACAGAAATGCACTTAAAACTACTTCGTTAGCATGAAATGATTGGATCAAAGCAATAATCAACAAAATAATCATTCAAACTCCTTAAAAATCCATCAAAAACAATCACCTTTCCCCTTCTTTTTAAATATAAATCATTAGAAAACCTGTGTTTTAACCACACAAAACTGTTTTGTAAGAACAAAAAAAATTGTACTATGAGTGTTTTTCAATTATTTTCTACTTGACATAGACTGCAGACTGTTTGGCAATCTGTTTTCTTCATATTTATCCCTGGGTCACTCCAGGGTCATTTAGTAATGGAATGTTTCCACCACTTTCAAACTGCCCAGGCTGTTTTCTAATAATTAATGGAATAAAAATGAGTATTAAACAGTGTATTATTTACTTACAGACATTGTACATGTGTAGTTAGTCTATTTCTTCTTATATTTTGCAGCTGTGAATATCATTTTGACTTTTGTTCTGTTTTTTCTACTTGTATTCACTGAAAGAAGAGAGAAATTCTTTATTATAATTATAATTATAATTATTAATTATTATTATTAATTATTATCTTGTTTGTGGTTGTTCTAGTCAAATCTTGTTAGAAACATTTCGATTCAGTGTATTAGATTTTGTTATATTTGCAAAATGTTTCTATAAATTATTAAATACGAATTTCAATGATTTTTTTTTTGATTTTTTTTGGTTTATTTTTAGATGCACTTGTTGATTTTGAGTGGTAAATCACTGATATGAGACATTTAGGACTAATGTTGCGTGATATTTTATATAATTTGCGTTTAAAATGAACAATTTTGAAAGTTATGGTTTAATTTTACCTTCTTATACGTCGATTTTGGTGTTTTATGGATTTCCGACGAGATGCAGCAGGTGTCATCATGCCGCTTCGACTTTAATGATGACGTCATGGATCTGGATCAAAATGTTTAGTAAAATTTCATTTTAAATTATTACTTTTTAATGAATTAGTTTAATTTTTGGTTTAAAATCAATTTATTTTAAGTATTTCACACATTTTTAGCATTTTATCTTTGATATTTAGATTTTAATTCACTATCAGCGCCATCTCTTGACAAAGTTTCAAACATTTTACGTAAATGACGTCATGTAATCTCACATCCCCATATTAAACACGTTAAATCAAACGTAATGAAAATTCCAGCGAAACTGTTCTATTTCCCCGAGTCATTTTCACAAATCCTCCACATTCACATTCAAAAACATATTCATCCACATTCATCAGCAAAAATCCAGACAATAAAAGAACGCAATCAAATAAATTTCGCAATTTCTCATTAAAAAAAAAAAATTGCAAAACCGGAAGTAAACATCTTCCACCCATTAGCAAAACCCAAGGTGTGGCAGTATAGAATAGTATTTAACCCTCGACAATTTGTACAGGAAAACACTTGTCTAAACCTGCCAACCACTTCACATTCAACAAAACACGTGTAGTAAGTACATTGTAACCATTACAAAAATATAAAAACACTAAATCTCACAAAACACCAAATTCTCATTAAATTACATCAAGTCGCACTTTAAACCTAAATAAAATTTCAACTTTTTGAAATTTAATTACCTGTCGCACGTCAATCAAATCAATCCTGATTTAAACCCTTAAAAAAAACATAAAATTAAATTAATGACAGTTGCCTCAGATTTTTTTTTCAATAAACTGTGCCCGACTGACCCACATTCAGTATCAAGTGAATGTCTACGTGCAACTTTCGCCTGTTTTCACTTGTAACCGTCACACACTCGATTGAAACGATTCAATTCAATTTTTAACCGGACACGGACCATCTAACAATTAAGAAACGAGTGCGAATATGCTTAAAAACGGCACGGTCGCATATTCTCCATCTAAAAATATCATAAATGACCGTTCTAATGTGAAAATCAGGTAGGATTATATAATTTTTAAGGTGAAATCAGTTTTTTGATGTTTTTAGAGGGAAATGTGAGGAATTTCGACATTTTTTCTTAGTTTTGTGATGAAATGAATTCGGGAACTTGATCCCAGGTTTTAGGTATAAAATAGTGGTTTAGGGTTATAACGACCATTTCTTTGTAAAAATCAGGTAGGATTACACTATTTTTTACGGGAAATATGTTTTTTTTATAGATAGTTTTAATGATTTTTTTTTTTTGAGGAACTTTTTGCAGTTTTTTCGAGTTTCAGCTAAAACCTGAAGTTGATCCGGGGTTTGGGCACAGAATTGTAGTTTAGGGACTTGGGGCTATAAACGACGTTTCTGCGTAAAAAACAGGTAGAATTACACAATTTTTAATGGGAAATCCGTTTATTGAGGTGTTTTTGATGTGTTGTTAGAAAAAAGTGAAATTTTTGAATTTTTGCGTTTTTTTTTCTGAGTTTTGAACTGAAACCAGGAACTTGATCCGGATTAAATGATGGTTGAATTTAAAATTTAGGAATTTGGTTTGAAAAAAATATTATTTTTTTTTCACTCTCATTCTGTCATTTTTGACGAGTTGGTTGATTTAAAAGTTGCAATTAATTTCTCCCATGATGCAACTGCATGTGTTTATGCTTATCTATTCATCGCACCTCTGCTTTACATGGCCAACCCATTTTCAGCACCTGCAACACTACTTCTGAAACTATAAATTACAAATTTTGTCATTCTTGAATTTCTTTTTCTTTTTCTATTTTTTAGGCGTTTTAGTATTTTACGCTCGTCTGCCATGTCGGGATTAAGTAACGAAGACGCAGAAAAAGCATGCGCAGAGCCGGATTTAATCACAAAAGTATAAAAAATGTAAAAATTTTAAATAATAAAAATTTATAAATTGATTTTTTTCTTTATAGGATTATATAATGCAGCAAACCATGTATCGTATTAAGGACCCGAAAGTGTCGTTGGATTTTTATACGCGAATTATGGGCTTTAGGTGATTTATATACTAAGAATGAGGTCAATCGATGAATTTTGAGTTTCGTCGTTTTATTTGTGGTTTAAATTGAGTATAGGAGAGATATTTGTAATATAATTACGTTTTGAAAAGAGATTTTTGAGAAAAAAAAATTTTAGTGAGAAAAATTCAAGGAAAAAATGTAATTTTTTGAGTTTTTGCAATTTCTAGTTCATTTGTGAATAGAATTACGTTACGTTGTTATCGTTCAAAACTGTGCTGGAATATAAAAATCACTTTTTAATTAATGGAAAAAATTAATAAAAAAATTTTTTTCAGATTACTCAAGAAACTCGATTTTGCCGAGATGAAATTCACTCTCTACTTCATGGGTTACGAACCTGCAAATTCAATTCCAAAAGATGACGTCGAGAGGACGAGATGGACTTTCACTCGCAAAGCAACTCTAGAATTGACGCAGTAATTATAAAAAACATTAAAAAAAAAAATTACTTAAAATTAATTTCAACCTAACTTTTTAGCAACTGGGGCACAGAAAACGACGCCGATCTCAAATATCATAACGGCAACTCGGAACCCAGAGGCTATGGACATATCGGAATTATGGTACCTGATGTTGAAAAGGCCTGTGACAGATTCGAGGAGTTGGGAGTGAAATTCGTTAAAAAACCAAACGATGGTATTAAAATAAAATTTTAAGAAATTATTAACAATTCAAAAAAATTTGAAAATTTTTTTTTTTAGGTAAAATGAAAGGAATCGCGTTTATCCAAGATCCCGACGGTTACTGGATCGAAATCTTGAACTGTGACCAAATGGCGAAGGGTGTCGACTGAAATCGAGGCTAAAATCATTTATTTGTGTAATTAAATCTGACATGTTTGTTATTATTTTTTTTGTTTTTTACAATATGAGTGCTAATCATGTAATTTGATAATTTTTTTTCTTGTTTATTATTTTTTTTTAATTTAATAATAAATTTAACTCATTAAAAGTCATTGAAATTAACTTTGTAACGAATCTCATTTTATTGTTGTTGTATTTTGTGTCGCTCACGATTTGGGCATTTTTGAAACTTCAAAAATTGCTCAAAGTTTGTATTCACCAAAGTTTCTATGGAATTTTATACACAAATGCAATAAAATTAAATGTATAGAGTATTTATACAACTAAAATGAATAATTTTGATAAATTTTTTTTTGGTGTTTGAAAAAAGTTATTTTTTAGTTTACAACTTCTAGTTCACTTATGAATCAATTTTATGTCAACCACCTTCACAAGTACACTGGAATACGTAATAATAAAACCCTATTTTAGGTTTAAGCAAATTCTGCAATGTATTTTCTTCGATCTGCGCTTAATACAAGATGGATTTTGCGTGGACTTTTAACGAAAAAGTTAGTTTTAACGGATTTTGATGTTTTATTTTGTTTTTATCTCATGAAATTAATTTTCAAGTCGTTCGGTGTCGGGGATGAGTGATGAAGAGGCGTTAAATGCGTGTACGGAGCCATTTCCGGAAACAAAAGTAAAATTGATAATAAAATCATGTCATTTACGATAAATTTCACCTAATTTCTATTTTTAGGGTTATATTATGCAACAAACGATGTACAGAATCAGAGATCCCAAAATTTCGCTTGATTTTTATACAAGAGTAATGGGAATGAGGTATAAAAACGAACTTAGAAATTCCAGTATACTTGTGAATGCGATATTACATACACAAGTAAACTAGAAATTCTCTTATAATTATATTTTTAAAATTTAGAAATTATTTATAAAATAAAACTTTAAAAATAAAATAATATAAAATTCCAGTAAACTTTTTAATACACAACTACACTAGAATCTCATTTTTTCTTTTCTAAATTTTTTTCTAGATTGCTCAAAAAACTCGATTTCCCCGAAATGAAATTCTCTCTCTACTTCATCGGTTACGAAGATTCAAATAAAATTCCTTTAGACGAAAACGAACGAACCCGATGGACATTTTCGCGAAAAGCAACTATAGAACTCACACAGTACGTAAAACAGAATAAAAAACCGCCATCTATTGTCAAAATATAACACTAATCAAAATTCTCACGTCAAAAATCAATGAAATTTACGACTGTTAATGTCGAAATCGAGGTCAAATTGTGAGGTTTTTAATGTTCTTTAATAATGATTTTCCATTTATAAAACCGATATTCAGTAATTGGGGAAGCGAAAAGGATGGTACTAAGTATCATAATGGCAATTCAGACCCGAGAGGTTTTGGCCATATTGGGATAATGGTTCCGAATGTTGACGCTGCGTGCGAACGGTTCGATCAAATGGGCGTTAGATTCGTCAAAAGACCGAATGAAGGTTAAAATTATTAAAAATATTTTTTTAATTTTAGTGAAAAAAATTATATTTTTCAGGAAAAATGAGTGGAATTGCGTTTATTTTAGACCCGGATGATTATTGGATCGAGATTCTCAATTGTGACAACATGGCCGATGGTTTGCGTATCTAAAAATTGGATTTTTTTTTAATTTGTGTTAATTTTTTTTTCTTTTTAATTAATAGGTCAAATTTACAACAAATAAATTAAAATTTACCAAAAAAAAAAAAAAACAGGTAATTTTAACTTTAGTGTTACTAAATCTGATACTAAATTTCACCAGCAGGTAGCGAATCATAAAAAAATAACATTTTCCTGTACTTTAATTTTTTTCAATACCTAAATTGAAAATAATTTATATTCCAGAAGATTTTTTAACTTTTTCCTTAAGTGCTACCTATAGTTGAAATTTAGTACTAAATTTTAACACGAAGTAGTAAATTTTTTTTTTTTTTGCTAAATTGTCTATACCTAGATCAAAATTAAACTCAAAATCCTGGATCCCACTCGATTTTCTGCTCCGTTTCGACCAATTCGTAGCAAATCAACACATCGCCCTGTTGGAACCGAATGACGTCATCACTAAGCCGCAAACCGCACTCGACGTTCTTTTTAATCGAATTCACTTCAGTTTTCAAATGTTTCATCGATGACAACGAACCTAATTAATAATTTGTAAAATTTACAAGAAATGAATTAATAAAATTAATTTTCAATAATTTTTATATCATTTTATAATTTAATTACCGTCGAATATAATCTTATCGCCGCGCTTCAGTTTGAATTTGGCGCTCTTTTTCAAAATTCCCTTGATGCACTTCGATCCAGCCACCGGCCATTTCTTTTTACCCTCATTAATAACGAATTCTTGCATCACTTCCGCTTCCCCTAAACATTAAAAAAAAAAAAATAAATAAAATAAATGTAAAAATAAAATTTTTATTTTAAATATTTAAAATTTTTAAACCTAAAATTTCTTCGCGTAGCGTTGTGGGTAATCGATCGTTCATCTCTTCTTTGATACTATCGATTAATCGATAAATTATATTAAACTCCTTTATGAGAATTTTTTTCGTTTTCGCCACTTCTTTTGCATCGCTTAAAGTCTTCGTGTTAAACGAATAAACAACAGCTAAAATTGAAAAAAAAAATTAATAAAAAATAAGCCTAATCCGAATTTCACCAAAATAACCAATTTAAAACCAAATCTCTCTAATTTTCATCATAATTTCATACATCCCAACATTATTTTTTAGAGCATCACTTAACTTACCACCACACGCGTCCGCCATTTCAACATCATTCAACGACACAGCACCAACTCCATAATGTATCACATCTAACTCACACAACGACGATTTATAAGTTTCTAAAGCGTCTAAAATCGCATCGACAGATCCATCGACGTCACCTAAAACAAAAATCAACCATTAAAAAAAAAACAAATTAAATCAGAAAATCCATCACTTTCAGCGACCTTTGAGCACAATGAGCAACTGAGGCCCTCTATCGGTGTCTTTTATCTCTTTCTCTCGCTGTTTATATCGCTCTCTAAATCTTCCTTGCTTCAACAACTTAATCCTCGCTTCTTTATACTCTTTCTCGTGTTGTTTCATCTTTTCTAGGATAACATCAGATTCTTTATCGAGTTTCTCTTGCGATTTCTTAAATTCCCTTTCAGCCACGACGGCTCGAGCGATTTTCTGCAAAATGACGTCATTAAAAATGAGAATTTGGTTATTTATATTTGGTGAAATTTCACTTCTGATTCGACTTCGAGGATCTCGTCGCCTGCGTTTGGGAGTTCTTTCCAACCTAAGATCTCGATCGGACTACTCGGAAATGCAGATTGAACAGGATTTCCGTGCTCGTTGAACATCGCTCGGACCTTAACGATCAAAACTGGAATTTGGTTAAGGATTTTGTCGATAGGGAATAAAATGATAAAAAAAAACAGTAAAAATCTGATTTTTAGTATTTAATTTTTTTTTTCTCTTATTAATTTAATTCAATGTTTTAAACTTTCGTAGATTTTAATTTTTAGTATTTAAATTTTTTTTTCTCATTAATTTGTAAATTTTAATTTTTTCTGTTTTTTTGTTCAAAAAAATCAAAATGATGTCATTGATTACTTTAGCCCAAGCCAATCCTCCAATCAGGAAGCTTCCTTTCTTCAATGTACCTCTTTGAATAATAGCTGTACATAATTTCCTTTTTTTAAAAAACAAAATTTTAAAATTAAAAAGTAGAAATAAAATTTTCATGTAAAATTTTAAAGGTCACGAGGTATGAATTAGTTTATTATTAAATGTGAATCTACACATCACAAACAGTAATTAATCGTCGCCAAATGTTTTTTTGACGTCACAAATCGCGGCAGTTCCCATAATCCATTTTTCTTATGACATTCACTTTTCGCGATCGTTTTTTACAAATTTTAACGTGTCTGAAAATCATTCGGCAACGATTAATTATTGTTTGTGATGAGTAGATTCATATTTAATAATAAACCAGTTCAGTTATCTTGACCTTTAAAAAATTTAAAATAAATACCCTCTTACTGGATCGACCTGCGATTCCACAACTACACCTTCGACTAACCCTTTCGGGTCGCCTTTTAACTGCATTATTTCAGCTTGTGTTAAAATAACGTCTATTAATAAATCTAAATTTTGATTCTAAAAAAAAATAATAATAACAATAAAATTTAAAAAAAAATTATTTTACTACCGGTATAATAATTATTTTATTTCATTAAACCTTTAAAGCTGATATTGACACCGCTTGAACATCTCCCCCGCCATCTTCCAACAAAATCCCATGCTGCAACAGTGATTTTTTACACTTTTCCTATAAATAAAAACATTAAAGTTATATATTATATATTTTATAATAAATAAATCATGTTTAACCTACAACATCTGCGTTTTGTTTATCAATTTTATTAATAGCGACGACCATCGGTACTAAAAAAATTCAAAAAAATTTCAAAAAATTTCAAAATTTTTTAAAATTTTATTTATTTTTTCAACCTTTCGCTTCATTTGCATATCGAATCGACTCTAAGGTCTGTTCCATGACCCCATCATCAGCTGCAACCACCAAAACAACGATGTCAGTCACAGAAGCGCCACGAGCTCTCATTGCAGAAAAAGCGGCGTGACCGGGTGTGTCTAAAAACGTAACCATTTCGCCCGATTTGACTTTAACTGCGGAAAAATTAAGAAAAGTTAAATAAATTAAATTTTGTTTAATATTTGATTTGTACCTGAAAAGGCACCGATGTGTTGCGTGATTCCACCGAATTCTTGATCGACGACGGATGAGTTGCGAAGAGTGTCGAGTAATGTTGTTTTCCCATGGTCAACGTGACCCATGATAGTGACCACTGGCGGCCTTTTTACCAGTGATTTGAGGTCTGGTGGATCTCTGGTTGAAATAAAAAGTGAAAATTTAAAATTAATTACATTTTAAATACAAATAATTTTTTTTTTTTTAAAGATGAAATTTCGAATAAGATTTTGAATTTATGATTTTTCTTTCAATTTTTTTCGAAAAATATTAAAATTATCGAGTGAAAATTTAAAATTATGTTATAAATTACATTTAATATACAAATAAAAATAGTTTTTAAAATAAGTTTCTTTTTTTTTTTTTTTTTTTAAAAAGATGAGATTTTAATTTTTCGAAGTTTTGATATTTCTTTAAAATTTTTCTAAAAAATATTAAAATTATCATTATTTTTTGAAACTTTACTGGTAATTATCACAATTTCTCTCAAAAAAATTAAATTTCCCTCAACTTCCACAAATCTTTCACAAATCATTTAACAAATTTTCACTGATTCAACTCAACCTTTTCAAACTCAATTCAATATCTTCATGTTTCTTCACTTTATCCGGTGCAACAATAAAAACAGCCTTAAATCCCGCTTTCTTCACAAACTCATGTAAAAACCCGATGTTATCAATTTCTACAAAATCAAAACACAATTAACAAAACTCAACAAAAACATCAATTCATCATCCATCATCATACGCGAATCAGGCGAATAATAATCCATCCCTTTAAAATGATCCATCAACGAATACATAAAACCTAACAAAAAAACAACAAAAATCACATCACAAATATTTAATTTTACACACAAAAATTTTTTTATACTTAAATCTCTTCCTAAAACCTCCGACAACTGTTGAACCGTGATATTTTTCCACACTTTCACCTCTTCTCCCTTGAATTTATCCTTAACTTTGGGTAAATATTTGAGTAATCTGTCTTTCTTAGCCTAAAATCATAAATTATGTAATTATTTTATACATTTTGTGTTGATTAAATGTTTTTTTTACTCTCGATTGATCCTTCGCTTTGTATAAAATTGACGATCTGTGAATGAATTTTGCATTTCGGAATCCATGAATTAAATTACGCGCGTCGTTTCTAGTTGTTGCTTGAATTAAATACTTGAGTCCTGCCGTTGTATTTGGTGTAAGTTTTAAGCAAAAGTTTAGTAATTTCATTGTGATGTATTTAACCTATTTAACACGGACATGGTTTGTGAAATGCAACGTGCGCCGGTGCTGATTCGGTAATGGCGCTGGACAAGGTTCACGCAACCGCCACCAGAGTGCGAGCGCAGTCAGTGTGATTTATCAATAAACAGTGTTATGAATCCGGACTTATACCCTCTTGGGTGAGAGGTTTTTTCTATTCCTTAGAACAGTTACGTTATCCCGATTAAAATAACAGTTAAGACACATTTAGAAGATAAGATAGATTAGCACATTTATTGTTGTTGAGTCTAGAGAGCTTCCGTATTTCCTCAACAACATCACACGTGGCACCACACTTAATATCAACAACTTCATTTGGTCGTAGAAATCTTCGCGAATCTT
>JAQFZP010002282.1:0-14283 GCA_034695745.1 Geophilus truncorum | reverse complement strand
TCTTCACTATCTTCACTATCTTCACTTTCTTCACTTCACTATCTTCACTATCTTCACTTTCTTCACTTTCTTCACTTGTCAACCCTGTCCCGCGTGTTCTCGTCGCTAACAATTCGTCCGCATGCGACTTCGTGTTCCAAGCATCTCGATTGTCCGTTTGCGGGGAATCTAAAAGGGGCTGGTCAATTGTTTTTCCACATCGGGGTACAACTTTGTGTTAGGGGCATTCCTTTTTAATTTCGTGAAGATCGGCCCGCAAATAACCGAGCCTATCGAAATACACACACACACCCACACACACGTCATTGTTTGCAACAACGACACATTACAACAGTGTCTGAAATGTCATCTATTGTTATTGCTAACAATAGGACACTATAGAATAATTCTACGAAGATGTTAAGCCAAGAGAAAATTCTATTCACTGCATTAGTGTTTTTCGTTACATTAATTTGTACAGATTTACAAGGTAAATGTTAATATGATTCATTAAAATAAATTAAAATGTTTTTCATGTTCTGTAACTCATAGGCGATAATATCAGAATTTGTTTTCTAAAACATGGACCCTTTAAAAATTACGTTCCTCACGAAGTTAAGGAAACTAGTTTTAATGACGAAAATGAAGTGTATTCGGTGTCTAATCATCAGCGAATGAGTAAACCGATAGTGGCATACCTCTGTATTCATTATGACCAATTACTGCGTCCTGATCATTCCTCTTATAACAGTAGACCGAAATATTTTAATATAACATCAGAAAAACTTGGTACCGTATTGAAAACTATTTTTAGTAATAGAAAATAATAAATAATATTTTTTAATCGAGATTCCTATTCGGGAAACACAACGGATAACTGCAATGCGTCGATTCCAAACTCTAATATCAAATTATGTCAGACAGCTGCAAATGATTATGGATTGAACGATCCGAGACGATTTTCTAAGCAAAATTTACGGTAACTGAAGCGCAATTTTGCTGACTAGTTGTAGATTTTCGTAAACAATTTCAGAAGCAAGTGCTATTTGCCTAGTAATGGTGCATTGCAGAAAATCACAATTCCGTTCGTGGCAATTCACGATTCTTACCTCGTTGCTCAAGGACTTTACCACAGCATCATAGGACAGACGTCTAGTTATTGTACACCGCGTAGAATTGAATTTTCCACTTTTATTTCTGGAGCACGAGTTTCGGTTTTCACAAATCCAATTAAAGTTTTCACTCGTAAAGAATAAATTTTATTTTATTTTATGACAGTTAGTCTATTATTATAACTGGTTTATTATTTATTTAAAGGCATTGCCACATTGAAGTGGGTTGAGAAACCGGAAGAAGATATCGTTGCAAATCACCCATTTTCAATTTCGATGGAGATCGTGGATCAAGATAAAAATAGGATCACAAGTGGGTTCGACTCGACTTTGATAGTCGAAGTGACCGTCGGTTATCAAGCAAAAACATTTACGCGAGATGTACTGGTCAATGATTTCCTTTACGAAACAAGAGCCGAATTAGGGGGAAATGAAGTAATAAGATCTTTACGAAATTACGATCTCGTTCTTCACAAAAGAGCTAAGAAAGGATTTGTTCAATTTGACGATGTGAGAATTCGTGATGTCTATAGACAGCATTTCTTGTTTTTGAATGCAACGTTATTGGTTCCTTATTCCGGAGATAGACAACCATTGGATTACTCAGATTTTCACTCTTCTTGCCTTATACTATATAAACAACAGCGTATAGGATTTTATTCTCAATTTTGTTCCACGGAAATGGAGTGTCTTGATCTATTCGAATCACCCGAGTATAAATTGTATAACCAGACAGCTTTGTGCGACGCTCGTGATAAAACACAATCATTGTCATTCGTACGATTTAAGACAAACGGTACAAATAACGATATAACGGTACAAATAAGAAATAAGAAATTAATTAATAAAAATGAGAAATTTTTCTTTTCAGAACAAACAGCTGACGCTCTTGTTTTGATTGATCTCAATTTTAACTTGCAACCAATAGAAGTGGATAACTTACTATACAAAAATGACGCAACTAAAGAAATTGAATATCAAGTTCCAATTCATACGCAGATACCTGGTCTTTGGGTCGTAGTCGTTGATGAAAATAAACAACGAATATTTTCAGGACCCGATTCTGTTTTGGTAAAAGTTTTATTAACTTAACTAAATTCCATTACAAGAGAATTTAACCACATCTTATTCAGTACCGTAACTTGAAAAGTTGGTACATTACGCCATCAAGTTGCGACAAATTAAACTAACGAAAAAAGATTAGATTTATTTTTAGCAAGTTTTACCACTAATTTTCACGATTTTTTGAACCAATGCTAATTTTCAAATTAGCCAAGAAAGATTATGAATGTACTGTATTGTTTGTGTTTTTTCTGAAATGTATTTTTATCTATTTTTAGAATAATAATAGGGGTTGATCTCTTAGTTTTGGTGTTTATTCATAATGAATATTTAGAGTTTTTTAATCACTTAAAATACCGTACATAAAAAAGGTTTTAAATGCGTTTAAATTTAAATATTTAAAAAAATGTGAAAATTAGTGATAAAATCTAGTAAAAATTCATTGTGTTTTTCGTTAGTTTATTTTGTCTCTACTTGAGGATGAGGATGTGCAAGATTTCAAACTCCTGGATGTGGCCAAATGCTGGTAATGCTATTTTAAATAAATTGTTATTGTAGGAAGTGACAGCTTTTACTAATAATCCCAATGCAACACTACTGTCAAAACGTAATAGTACTTTCAATACTCATAGAGGAATAGGGGTTTTCTCGGGAGCAATCATATACGCTACAAACAAACTAAGGTTTGGTTTTACAGCTATAGGAAGATCTGGCAATACACTAACAACGTCACTATCAAAACCTTATAACATAACAAGTAAGAAGTTATTTAATTTTATTTTATTTGCTACAGTATACGGTAGTTTTCTGCTCTGATTTGTTTTATTCCAGATCAAATAAACATAGCTATGTTTGGAAGGTTCAACACAGTTGGTATGGAAAACGATCCTGATCCATTAACAGTAGCATTTGCCAACCTTGCAGCTGAAGATTTAAAACGCGAGCTTAATATATTAAATAATAGCTTGAAAAAGGTTTTGGAGTCAGGTAATAAATAGTCTACTGTATATAAGATTTCATTATTTTATCAAAAATTATTGTTTATCGCATTTTTCCAGATTTAAAAATTAATGTACAGATCTACGATACTGAGCAAAATTACTTGAAGACATTGGATATGTTCTTGTATTTGACTTTTGAAGAAGAAAATGTTTGTTGACATTTATAGTGCTACGTTATGCTGTAAAGTTCAGGGGCAGCTAAATTTTAAATTATCTTATTTCATATTAGTCTGACAGGCACGAACTTGTAATGGGCCTAATTGGTTTTGGCGACAACGAAATAACGCATAAAATGAATCCTTTTACGGCTTATCAGGCAATACCAATTGTTTCTTATCGAGAAAACTGGGTTAAATTTAATAGCAAGGTACGGTGTATTATAAAAATCATAATTAAGCATTAAAAAAGTTTTGAATTTAATTTTAGTTTGCTTATAAAACGATGTTTAACACTGATTGGAATGTTTTGGCTGTAGTTCTTCGCATTGGGCGTATTTTGCAAGATCAATGGCCATATTTTGTATAAAATTATGTTTATGGATTTGTAGGCTTACAAGTCTTATAGGCTTACAAGTCTACCCCAATTAGAATGTTGAAATAGTTTAAAACATTTATTGCAGATTATGGTTGACGATGAACAATTTCCTATGGATTATGAATTTTACACAGCTCTTCAAGCTTTTAATATCACTGTTGCATATCGAGTAATTAGTCTAAACTTGATTTAAAATGTAATTAATTTACAAGTTAATTTTTATTTTTAGATAGGTGTTGGAAATCAAACAAGTTTAAAGAAAGAAATAGAAGAAGCTAAAAGAACGGGTGCAAAGTTTGTTTTGACCAATGTTCATGCTCCTAGACAGTATTTCTTATTCAGAGAGTCAATAAAGTATGATTGAAGTACCAGTAAGGTAATTATTCTGCGAAACTTGACTTACTTTTGTATTTACTAGATACAAATTTTCACAAATTCATGGTTATATGTGGTGTACTTTACAATTTCAAGGACGGCAGTTTGATTGGAGAGATGGACATTCTTTGTGTGCAATGGTAAGTATTGATATAGATGTGGTACCGTACCGGTAAATGCTTCTTTTTACAAAATTTATCTTTTAGGATCCAAAATGCACAGTTGCTTTTACAGGGATGGGGATGATGTACTCAACTCACAATTTATCCGGCTTTTATACAGACTTATGGTATCACGTAAATCGTGAATATTTTCAAATGAATCACGCGTATTTTCCTGGCATACCTAGTTACCAAAGCTATGACGTAAGAATTTGAACGCTGGCGTCAATGCAAACTAGCGACATAATCATTTACTGTATGTGCTTGTTTTTTTATAAACTTGGCTACTTAGGCATGCTATTTTAATAAATGTACGGTAGTTGTTACATTTATCGGGCTGGCGTCATATTCTGCCGGCGTCACACAATTCCGTGGTCACACCATCCCGGCGTCACGTCATACTGAGACAATTAAGACACGCTAAAATCGAGAAATTGAGACTCAAAATGGCAGATTCAATACATCATACTGTACATCGAGACTAAGCAAAATTCGAGACACAGTATGACGCTGGCATGGATACAACACGTTTAGTTTATTATAAGTTTTAATTTAACGCTTAACTGAAAAAGCGCTGGTACGCCATGACGCCAGTACGATTTTACACTGGGGTGATAGATCACCAGTGCATAATTGTCATCGCCCATTTGATTTGACGCCGACACGATGAAACCCCTAAACAACTATATTCTAAAATTAAAATGATACCTATATCACTTACACATAGGAATTGCCGAAATACTGTAAATTGAAATACCGATATCATAGTTTTGTAGTACGGGATTCGCGGACTTTCCCAGCCGCGTTCGGTGCAACGGTCGCGGCATAGTGAGTGTGCGTTTGCTCCCCTCGCCTATGGATTTTTGAAAAATATTTTTGCAGCAAAACATTTTGAAAAATATACATTTATACTAAAACAGCTACTGGGAATTCAGAAAAAATAAGCAAAAAATTATAAAGTTACAGGAAATGAATGAATAAAGCGAAATACAGGAGAAAACGACAACTGAATATGTGCGTAAACTTTTTTTTTTTGCGATTTGTTTATTTATTTTTAATATAATTGAAATAAGTTTGAGATAATTGAAAAAATTAATTTTTGTTTAAGAAATAATACTTTAAGAACACAAGTACATGGAGAGACTTGTCTGATAATCGAAATCAATTTTTTGTATAAAAATTCGATGCAATTGAAAAATATTTACACACAGCTGCCATTTTGAAAAAAAATGTTGCTTAAATTGTATGCAACTAGTAAGATTTTGTGGGCATGGTTATGTAGAAACCATTCACACGTTATAAAACAAACCGATAATTGTTTTTTTTTTTTAAACGTTATTATTTATTTTCGAAAAAACCGAAAAAGACTCAAAATACAGGTATTTTCGGTACGATACAAAACCGGTGGCAATCCCTAATTACACAAGTGGTCGATTAACAAATCTTTGTTAATAACATTAATAGGTTGCTGATCGATTTGCTCTGGGATATGACGCCGTTTTGACATTTGCACATGCTTTTGAAAAATTGATGGAACAGGAGCAGATATTTGCTAAACATACGATATTAAATGCGATGAGTGGAGTATGTTTTATGTTTTTCAATATATTTTTTAAAATTAAACTTTTATCAAATTGAATTTATAGTTACAATTCGAAGGTTTGACTGGCCCAGTAAGATATTCTAAACAGTCAGGTAGGCGACTAGGCTCAATCGTAGCTCTTAGCATCGTAGCAGAAGGCGAGAAACACAAATATGCCGATGTGTTAGACGTGAGTTGCGTCGTACGAATCAAGAAGAAGTAACTTATGCTACTATTAACTGTTGACAGTTCCGTGAATCAACTGTATTTTGGCTAATAACATCAGATTACACAGACCAATATGTTTTTGAAACTTATGGTAGCGAGAAGAAAAGAGCTTCTCAATATCAGTATTCACTACACGATCAAAGAAATCTAATTCACGTAATCCAACTCCCAATCAAATGCGTTCAGTCAAAGATAGGCAAGTGTGAAATGCCTTTTGTTCCTTTGGCTTTGCCTGAAGAAGAAAAAAGACTCGGTGTGCATTTGTAAGTGTTGGATATAGCTGTACTTGTATAATTTTATTTTAATTAGAAATACCGAGAAGTAATTTTTAAATTTTCAGTTACACTGCGATTTGTGGCCTCTTAAACGAACAAGCAAAAATCGTATCCGGATTAAAGAATTTCGACAGCCACAGAATCTGTCTTCGTTCTGAACTACTGGTTCCCCCGTATTACTGCGACGGAACATGTGGCGGTATGAGATTGAGTTCGCAAAATCCTTTTGAATATGAGCATGGAGTTTGTGTTTCGAGTAATGAATGCCGGTAGATATAAACTTGCTAACTGCATTTGGATAAAATGGATTGGATTATGAACCAATCTGAAATGCATCACAATCTAATCTGAATAAGAACATGATAAATCAATACCATTTTGGGTATTGGATTAATTAATTTAATATGATACAATCTGAAGTTATTGATAGTATATCAGAATTTCAAAATTTCAGATTGGATTTGCAATCTGACATTATTCAAATCTGTTGAATAAATCCAATCCAACTGCAACTTTACTTGCGGGCACTTAAAACTAAACTTTTAATTTAATTATTTTGTTTTAGATGTCGTTTCGTAGGTGAGATTTATCCAAATATTTCGAAGGAAGATGCTGGCAAGTTGGCGTATACAGGAATACACTGTAAAAATATTATTTGCAACAAATGCCTGAATGGCAAGTGTTTGGCTCCATACAGATGTACGTGCAACTTCGGATGGACTGGACAGTCGTGCGACGTTGCAGTATGCGAGTGCGTTGGTTGAGATATTTTTAATTGCATGAATAATTTAATTGTATTTATAATTATTATAATTATAATAATTAATAGATCTGGTTGCGAACATGGCCAGTGCACAGAGCCAAATCATTGTAAATGTGACACTGGTTATTACGGTAACACCTGTAGTCTTTTACTTGGAATTTTTGTAACTACGGTAATACTCGGTGGTATTGTTGGATTGATATTTATTCTGTTTGGTTTATATTGGTTAAGAAAAAGGTAATAGAATTTTTTTAATACAGTAAATGCGTATATCTATTATTTAAATATATTGTTAAAATTAAGGCAAGCTGAACAAGACGCCATTAGGAATTTAGATTGGCTGGTGATCTGGAGTGATGTAATCGAAAGAGATAAAGATCGAAGTGGTGTTCCGACCCCGACGCCAGTGTCATCAGTTACTGCAATTTCCAGTATAGTCGGTGGGAGTAAAAGAGATGCATGGACTCTGTCGTCAATAGCGAGTGGTGGATCTGACACGGGTGTGACTAGCAGTAGTATAATGCAAAATACTGCTTACTGGAAAGGCTATATTGGCTATATTAAGGTTTTAGTTAATTTTAAATTTCAGATATAGATTTAAGTAATTTTTATTTTTCAGAAATTTGACATCGAGTCTTTAGATGTGAATTCTAAAACGATAAGAGTAGAAATAAAGCAACTGAGAGAAATGAAACATCCCAACGTAATTCGATTCATAGGCGCGTGTCTTACTTCTCCTAACGTGTGTCTGCTTCTGGAAGTCGTGCCAAAGGTAATTAATGAATGAATATGTAAGTAATTTTTTTTATAGTTATACATAATTTGTTTTAAAAGACAAGTTTGTATGACGTTTTGCAAAGTGAAGTGTATAACTTCAATTGGGATTTTAAATTTTCAATTTTGAGAGATATTGCTAATGGCATGAACTACATCCATCAGTCATCGCTTGGTTCTCACGGCAATTTAAAATCGACAAATTGCCTCGTTGATAATAGATGGACGTGTAAAGTTTCTGGTATTTGCTCCATTATACTAATAGACTGATATATTGTACATTTGATGATACATGATTGCTCGTTAGGTTTTGGTGTTCCGTCATTTAAGAAGAAAAATTACAATGATGAAAGTTTGCAACTAAATTATCGGTAACAATTATCTACATAATGAATTATTTTTTAACCGTTCGCTTACGAACCGATGCAACTATTCGTCGATTACGAGCCTGTGTAGTACAACGGAGCTGAAGCGCCTTTGAAGAAAAAATCATATCCAGACTGCCCTTTTTCATCTGTTTTAACCCACCCCCACCTCTTTTAGAGGAGAGACTGAAAGTAGGTGATCACCTGCTCTCCTCTTTTACTCTCCCCTCTTTTACTGGGTAGCCTAACTAAACATTACATAGGAATTTAAGGGGCACACAATTTGCAAGAGCTATAACTTAATTAATAATAATATTTTTTAACAAATTTTGGGCAGAACATGAGTTACTAATACAACTACATAGTCCCGAAGAAAAAAAAATTATCTTGTAAAGAAAAATATTTTTCCTATTCACGTTTGAAATCTGTGTACAACTTGTACACAGGCTCGTAATCGAAGGGTTAAATAACGATTTGAATGTTCATACTGTAGGTCAATGCTGTGGACAGCTCCTGAAATATTACGTGTCTGTGCAACACCAAATGACGTAGGAATTGGAACAAAACTCGGAGATATTTATTCTTTTGGAATTATTTTGACTGAACTTTGCACGCACGAAAGTCCATTTGAATACGAATTACAAATTTTGTCAATTGAAGAACTGATTAAACTTATCAAGAACTACTACGATCCTGGCGTCAGGGGAATTAAAAATGTAATGTAATTTAAATTATTACTGTTTATGGTATATATATTTTTTTTTTTACAATTAGAGAAATTAATAAATACAATTCGTTTAGCTGCTTGAAACGTATGATTACGACACGTCAAAACCTATTCGACCAGCAATGATACGTCCTCACATGCCAGACATTTATTCAGAGAAAAGAGGCATTGAAGACGTAATAATAATAATAATAATAATAATAATAATTAGTATATATTTATTGAACTTAATTATCTGTGTAATTTTCTCAGCTCAGAATACTCACAACTGCTGAAGAACCAGTTCTTAGACCTGGTTTTGATAAGATTATTATAACTCTTAATAAAATTCATCCGCTAAAAGGAGAACTAATTGAAAATTTAATTTATATGGTGATGTATAATAATAGCTTTGGTTGACTAATTGTGGGAATTATTTTTTATTTTTTCAGTTAGAAAAGTATACTAATCACTTACAAGATATATTTTCTGAAAAAGTATTTGAAGTCCAGATAGAAAAAAACAAAACACAACAGTTAATCAATCGTTTACTTCCACCTGTTATTGCGGAACAAATGACGCAGCAAATCGAGATTATTCCCGAATTGCATAACAATGTCACTTTTTTTTTCAGGTACCGTATATTTAAATGTGATTTTATTAAGTTAGTAATTTGCCACAAGTATAGTATTTCTTTTTAGTGATTTAGTTGGGTTTACTGCACTTGCTAAAATAAGTAAACCGATGGAAGTGGTTGAGCTTTTAAACGATTTGTACACAACGTTTGACAGCATCATCGAATCTACGAACGCGTACAAACTTGAAACGATTGGAGATGCCTGTAAGTTACAGTTTTCAACGTAAATTAATGTTATCTCAGAAATTTTTTCTAAGATTGTGTCGCGAGTGGAATTCCTACTCCGGTTGCGGATCATTACGAACAGATTGCAACTATGGCATTCTTTATTCTATCGGCTGTAAATAGGTTTAAAATTGGACATTTGCAAGACGAGCAATTGAGAATTAGAATTGGCATTCATAGTGGTATGATAAATTGATAACATTTATCTTATGGTACTGTATTATATATTTAATTTAGTTTAATTTAATTTAAAAACAAGGTTCTTGCGTTGCCGGTGTTGTCGGAATCAGAATGCCTCGATATTGTATCTTTGGAGAAGATGTGACCATAGCTCAATATATGGAATCGCATGGATACCGTAATTTACAAATAACAAAATACTTAAATAGATATTAATTTTTTTTTTTTTTTTAACTTTAGCTAATTCCATTCAAATTACTGAAGCAACTGCAGATTTATTAGACAGAGTTGGGATTTATTATCTTAGCTACAGAGGAGAATTAAATATTAAGGTTAAATTCAAACCAAAAATCGATCGACGAGATTTGGGTTTTTCATATGATTTTAGAGATTTGTAGAGATTTATCAAATTTTTGAAGATTTGTTAAGATTTATGGAGATTTATGGAGATATTTATGAAGATTTTTAGAGTATTTATAGAGATCTTAATGACGTCATCACGAAATCCCCACCCATTTAGAACTAAAATCTTAATATTTGTTAGGATTTGTAAAGATTTATTGGGATTTGCAAAGATTTGTTAAAATTTAATAAGATTTTACAGATTTTTGAGTTTGTCGGATTTCTCTTTTTTAGTTTGTGGGCGAAGTTACTACTTACTGGTTGATTGGAAAAGAGAATTTAAACATCGACTTGCCGTTTGTTTCTCGCCGATCTTCAAAAACAGCCGAGTCGATAATTAGCGAGTTAACATTAACAGAAAGATCTACGGAAAAGTCTACTGTTGGGATTAGTAGAGATAAATCAGTAAGCGAAAAGTATGGACAAAATCCTTTCTCTGCCAGAACAAGCGTCAGTTACACGAAAAACGTGGAAGAAAAAGCAAAATCAATTATCTCAGTTGAGAATTTGGCAAGAAGTTTTCCTGAAGATGATTTGTCAATAAAAGTTGATCAAGTTAGCTCTTACGAATCGCCTCAAAAATCTTTACCTTTTGAAGGAAAAAGTGATACTGAATCTCCAAGTGACAAAAGTGATGATGACATTAGTGATTTAGTGTAACAGTATAAGCGAGTAAGAAATGTTAAGTAATTGTTTTGCTGTTTTTGTATCGTATATTTTTTTTACTAAACTGTGGTGGCGCTGCAAATAAATCACGTGATGTTACTGAAAGCTGTTAATAGTCTATTTTAATCTTTTATTTATTTGAGGCGTTGGACAAACTCGAAACGAGATTTTCAAATAAATGTATAAAAAATCATTCGAAATCTTTGGAAATCTCAAATCCTTTAGTCAGAAATTTGTTACAAATTCTGAAATATCGCTAAAAAAAAAAAAAAAAATCTAAAGAAATATTGAAAATGTTTAAAAACCTTTTTAAAACAATCTTTCCTGAAAAATCGTGAAAATCATTAATATTTCTACATCTACTTATACTTAAACCTTTCATTTGTTTCTATAGTTAAGCCTACATTTTGTCCCTAGTTTAAGCCTTTTAGTACATGATCATTGTTATGGCATGCTTCATTTATTGATGATATCATCATTGTTGATTGTTACTCACAATGATATTATGCTATTGTAGTAAGGTTTCTTTGCAACTGAAATGTCATTATTAAATCAGTAAAGCATCAGCTTTGCTCAAGGCAACACATCTTTCTTTATTCTCTCTCTCTTGGCTTCTTCTTTTTCACTTTATTTGCTCTCTCTTGGTTTCTTCTTTTTCACTTTATTCTTTCTCTCTCTCTCTGGGCTCTTCTTTTTTACTGTATTAATATTAGCCCTAACTTAAGGGACTTAGCTTTTTAACCTCTGGCACTTTTATGATTGCTTTACAGTTAGCTTTTTAGTATGTCTTATTATCTTATCATATCTTTCTAATTTGTTTAAGTTTCGTTTCTTACCTTGTGCTCTTAGATGGCTCAGTTAAAACTAATTTAACAGGGGAATTGATGAAAACCGACGAAGAAGAGAAGCTTTCTGTGCGTATTAGTGGTTATTAAATTAAATTTAAAATAAATTTGAATTTTCTCGTGGTGTTTTAGTATCCTGACGGCAGGTAACGCCGATGTCATCGTGATCACGCAGCTCGAGTTTAAATAAAACAAGCTTAAACGGCCAAAAGAGTTGCCGACGATCGTCTTTGTGACTGAGAATGAGTCGTGTATGATGCCACTTCTTAAAATAACAGTCGAAATTCAGTACGTACGACGTAACATCGAATTCACTAATAAAAAGAGGAGCTTTCAGTGTATAAATAAAAAATGCGGAATTTTATTATCATGTGCTACTAAAATTTAAATAGTGAAATTACCGCGAGTAAAAAATGCCTTCGACACAAAAAGCACATTCGCCCTAAGAAGTGGCATCAGACACGACTCATTCTCAGTCACGAAGACGATCGTCGGCAACTCTTTTGGCCGTTTAAGCGTGTTTAATTTAAACTCGAGCTGCGCGATCACGATGACATCGGCGCCACCTGCCGTCAGAATACTGAACAACCACGAGAAAATTCAAATTTATTTTAAATTTAATTTAATAACCACTAATACGCACAGAAAGCTCCCCTTCTTCGTCGGTTTCATCAATTCCCCTGTTAAATTAGTTTTAACTGAGCCGTCTAAAAGCACAACGTTCAGAAACATTTGTTTCCCAGACAGATCGAGTAACTTGAGTGAGAAGGGAAGTTATTAACTTACTTGTTAGTGGTAGTTATGGGCTTTCTATTCTGTTTTCCAACTAACTTTTTATTGGGTCTCTGCTTGTCATTGTTACCAATGGCCTCTGAGACTTCAGAGTGGTATCAAGTATCACATTTGGTTAGTTGCAATGCAAGACAATACGAATGCTTAAAACATGTCGGATTTAAGCATTGGAATAGTTTGATGTTTTTCTTCTGTACTTTACAGAAAGTGCAAATGGTCAAGGCCGGAAGACAAGCAGCTTTACAAGGTCTCGTCATCAGTCATCAGGGGGTCAATTTTGAATAGTATTAATTAATACTAGATTAATGGCTCGTGTGACTTTTTTTTTCTGCTATAAAAAAAGTTTAGTATTTTATCCTTACTAAAAATTTCCTGACACAACTATCACAAAACATAACGTCACACGAAATGTCGAGGCAGAATTTATTTTAAAAATCTCTGATTTATTCACCACTCGGAGTCAAAATAAACACAAACAAGATAAAATTTATTCAGAAACTGTAAAAAACAAAGAAAAATAGAAATTTATCTCAATTTTAATCTACAATTCGATTACAAACAGGCGGAACAGCCCGATAGGCGTGGCAAAGCACTAAAAAAAAACATAAAATGTGAATTAAAAAGCCAAACATAACAATTTTAATAATGACATTTATTGGTTACATTAACTTATTTAAACATTGCATCAACACGTTATTGTCACTCTTAACCAATTGGCCATATTTCAATTGTTCTATTACAAGTAATCCTCATCGTAGTGTACTAACAGGGGGAGGTCACGACAAGAACAGGGATTCAAATTTTCTTTCCCAAATGCCTAAAAATAAATTAAAATTAAAATTTGCATCAAACAAAAAATCATAAAATTCAATCTGCCAAACCTTTTAAGTCGACGAACTCCTCATTTGTTTTCTTCTTTCTCTTGTTGTTATTCGTCCTTTAAAGGTGGTCTGAGAAGATTGAAAAAATAATAAAATCAGAACGAGGAACATTTGGAGACAAAAAGATCTCACCACGATGGAGACTGATGAACAGAGCGATAATATCCTTTTGGTCACCTTGTCTGTGTGTCGTTAACAGCAGTTCGCCATTTATGTTTGCTGGTCCTTAACCGCTACTGTCCAACCACACGCGCCCTCTGACGGCAGTTTGTGAAAGTGTTCCAAACTAAAATCGGAGAATAAAAACATAAAATTGTTTACTGAAGTTTTAAAGCTAAAATAAAAATGACTTATTGATTATTTGCTAAGATTTATATTTTATATTAATTATTTTTAATTATATTCAACATGTCATAATGCGTATATCATAACTCATTACATAAAAATTTCATTTGTCAGTTCCACAAATTTAATATGATGCAAGATAATATTCTTAGAATAATTAATTAACTAAAATCAGAAGTAAATAATATAAACTAACAGTAAGATTGAGGAGTTGGACAAACTCGAAACGAGATTTTCAAAGAAATGTCTAAAAAAATCATTGCACATCTCAAATATTTTAGTCAGAAAATTCGTTATAAATTCTGAAAAATCGCTAAAAAAAAAAAAAAAAAAAAAACCTAAAAAATGTTGAAAATCGTTTTAAAAAAATCGTTAAAATCTTTAATACTTCTA
>JAQFZP010002281.1:0-14286 GCA_034695745.1 Geophilus truncorum | reverse complement strand
TGATGGCCAACTAAAGAAGTAATGATGGATGCTGGATGTGTTTTGATGCAGATGAGGTGAAATGTAGTTTGGCAGTGGCAAGTCAGTCGTAAAATAGATTGCAGAATCACTTGAGCTGCTTCTTCCATTTTTTCATTCCCTGTTTTTATTATATTTATTTTTCGAGTAAGAAGGAAATGAAGGGGAAAGAACTGAGAAGGAAGGAAAATAAATTTTTCTTGTTTGTTTTTTTTTTATAATTTCTTGTTTGCTTGTTCTTTTTATGGCTCATGTTTGAAGAAAAAGAGACAATTTCAAGGGTATTTGTTGTGTATTCAGTAAAATTGAGGTTTATTCTCAGTAATAATTACTGAAACAGTCAACAATATTTTTTTTTTTTTAAATTTGAGTTTATGTAAATGCTCCAAGGCAAACCAGTGCTGAGCAGACGTTTTTAAAGTGGTGTTGCATTACAATTGTTTAAGTGAAGGATGACATTTTTTTAGTGTGTTTAAATACAATAGAATTTTATATTTTAATGCCATAGTTTATTACTTTTTAATGTCAGGGAATTAAAGTCAACTTACGTCAGTAAGATTGTAAGGAAAATGATTAGGCAATAGTATGATTATTTTTTCTAAGAATTTTTAAGATGTACGATTTTTCCAGAGAAGATTTACAAGATTAATTGAGATTTCCCAGGAAAATTCCACATGAAAATTTTTTTTTTTAAATAATGTTTACAAATAACTGCATTCCAAAATTAGCACCATCTATCGGTCAAGTTGGAAAACAGCAATTGAAAACATGTTTTTCTCAATCAATAAGCTTTGATCAAAGTGGCTTTTCTCTCTTTTAACACATTTGATTTTTGCATGAATTGAGCACTTGCAAAGCCTTTCCCTCTCCCTTTTTTTCTTTTTCTTTCTGTGGAGGCCATCTGCTTCTTTCTATCTACTGTGGTCGGATTGTATTTCTCTCTTGTTCCTCCCCAGAGCAACTTTTCCTCTTTTTTTGCCATCTGCTCCTGCTCGGAGCTGCAGGCCTCTTCCTTCTCCTCTTCTCATTCTTCTTGATTTCACTTGTGCAAGAGTCAAGTCGGGGGCATGTGCTTTGAATGACAGATTCATTGAAAAACACAAAGATGCATCATACACACAATGAATAAAATATCAGACATGGCTGCCCACTGGCGTTTGTTCATCTTCGCTACAAAACTTTCCAACACCGGGATTAAATATCAACTAACTAATGGTTGCTTCGCACTTTTGGTGAAGGGGACACACTTGTGCTTAACTTAACTTAACTTAACTTAACTTAACTTAACTTAAACTTAATGTAACTTAATTTAAGAAAATAGAGACTGCAGAAACGTAAGCAACAATCAGCTTTATATTATATACTTGAGTTCGCGTATACAGTTTGTGTATACTTGAGGTCGGAGGTCGAATATGGCTCTTGTAACTGGACCGCTCTTGTATAAGGACCATTAATAAATAATAAAAGATGCTAGAAATAACAACAAGCATTTAAAAATAATTTTTAAATGTGATAAACTGTGATAAAGGTGGATCAAAATCATCAAATAATTGCAAGTTCTTTACCTTTAATGGACATTATTGTTATCTCGATGTAAATTATTAGCTCTTGTTTAATAAAAACCAAATCGTAAGTGGGACAACAATTTCTTAATTAGGACATTTTAACCATTTTTTATCATTATAATTATTTGTTAGTTGTCGTTTTAGTTTCTCTTTCTTAAGAGTTATTGTTTCACGTGCTGTAAATTTACAGCACGCTCTTATAGCCAGAATAAAATCAATGTTAAAATTCATAAAAATATTCCAAAAAATAGCTCGTAGAATGCGAACTGCTTTAATATTCGAGGCTCTTAAAAGCAGACTACGTTAACATTTAAAACAGGGAAAAATTGTGGCTTTTGAAAATGGCTTTTATAACAGGACTGCTCTTATATTCAGTGCTCTTATAAGTGGACTCGACTGTAACTTACAAAATTTAATGTTAACTGTGACTTTGTATCCCACTGCACTTTAATTTCTGCTACGTTAAGCGCAAGTGGGAATTTTTCTTTGAAATCCCATCTTTTTTTGTTAGTAAATTCTGGGTTTAAATGTCGTGTGGATTTAACTGAGATCAACGGTGAGATGCGTCTTCAGCGCCACACGGTGGTGGTAGAGAGAGAGAGAGAAAAAAAAGAAAGAAGTGGTAAATGAATTAGTGCAGAAGGGAAAAGGTAAAGTGGGGGTGGTAATTGGCTTTTATCTGGTTGTGAGAGACGTTGGTGAATGCGAAAAGAGGGGGAAAATGAGGATGGGACTGGAGGTAATTAATAAAATATTGTTATCGGTGTGGGACTCAAGTTTGGTCGTGACCGGGTGAATTAGTTAGGTTTGAGTGATTTGGTTAAGAGTGGGATTTGGGGGATGGAAGAAATTGGTATTTGGAGCGTGTTTAGAGGGCACTTCCGGTTTGAGTGGGGACTTGTCATTGTGAGAGGATTATTAGAGGTTGAAGAACTAGGGGTTCCAGGAGTTGTGAAGTTTTGATGAAACCGGAAATCTTTTTTTTTTTTTTAGCCCATTAAAAATAGCTGATTACTGTTGTTGTTAAAGGTGATGTATTATTTTTAAAATTTTAAACCGGAAGTAGCTCATTTGACTAAATTCAACCATTTTGAAAAGACAAAAAGTGCACTTCCGGTTTAATTATGGAGTTAAAATTTCACGAAAATTTAATCGAACACCAAATCTCAAATTTTCCCACAATTCCAAATCCCAGTAGTAACCGGAAGTGTGTTTTATCTCTTCTCAAAATGGGAAATATTGTTTCACAATTCGCCAATTCAGTCAACGACAGTGGAACGCGAGGCGGCCTTAACGTTGATAAATCTGCCAAAATGCCCCTTTGATTGAAAGCGATATAATGATAACGGCGAATGAACATTTGCCACATAATTCCATCGTCGTTTTCCTTTTGTAATTGCCCAATAAAGTTGCTGCTTCTTTTTATATCTGGGTCTATGAGTAATAATCATGGAGATAGTAGTGAAGCGAAAGAGAGCGAGAGAGAGAGAGAAGAGAGAGTATGTGTGTGGGGTGGGGGATAGGGGGGGGGGATGTTGCTGCCTTTTACCCTATAATCAATTCTTGGCCTTCTCTCACTTTTCCCTCAACGAAAATTGGTTACGTCACACGCGGGCGAACCTAAGTTTAACTGCACTTGCCTGACCTAATCAATCCATCATGGGCGGTTGATGGTGCTATTATGAAGTTGCCTGGCTCTAATACCGCATTGCTTTCCATTGATTCCCTAATCTGTCACCAGATGTGACTTGCCCGCTTGTGCATGATGTGGGATTTGGCTGTTCTTTCGCTGCCTGCAGCGCCCCCTGCATTAATTCTCATGCAATCTGGCACAATGCGATATAACCAGTTATTATTTCCTCTTCGTCTACTGGTAATCAGTTTCGGGGTTTTGGCTTCGCGATTACGCTATAAATTGATGGCCGCTATGATTTTTCGGTGCGGAAAAGAATATATTGGAGAAAATAGGAGAAACGAGGGTGGAGCAAATCATTGTTTAAATTTAAGGTTTTTAAATTGTCTAAAGTTGAAGTCATATTTTAGACATTCGAGATACCTAATTATACATGTCGGAAAACACGACGGATAACAGAATTCTGTCTTTTTTTCCCCCTGTCGTAAATGATGTCACTTCCTGTAATTTGACCAGAAAACTGTAAATGTGTATTTCTACTTTTTTTAAAAATGGAAAACAGAATTTCAGAAAAGAGTCAATTCTGTTATTGTAGAATTTCGTTCTATGACGTCAGAGGCAAAGGTCACTGATTTTATCGGTTTCAATTTTACTTAGAACTAAAATTTCTTTTTTTCTTTTGTTTTCTGTTAATGTTTTTCGTCGTAGTTTAAATCCAACATTAGTCGTCAATAAAATGCTATAGTTTAGACATGTTTGACTTGAAGCCAATTTTGCATTCTGCACATTGTAAACTGTAAAACTCAGGGGGGAAGAGACACAAAGAAATAAGTATCGGTGTGTCGGTTGAGTTTATTAAATTTCTGGCTTTTCGAATGCGGGAAAGTTGGGGATGAAAGATGCATGGACGAGCACTTAACTCGGCACTTAATCTTTACAAGTAGGAATTAAATATGGCTGAAAGGGTTACAGAGAAAGGGAAAAAGGGGAGGGAGAAGGGAATTAAGAGCAAAGTGATAGCTTTACACGATTTAAGACTCTGGTTTGGTGCTTAGGAAAGGAAAAGGAGCGCGGGAGGGGCAAAAAAAGGGGACAAGTTGATGGATGAGAGGCGTGTAGGCTGAGCATTGCCATCTTGAATAAATCTAACCTAATCCACAATTCCATTAAAATGGTTAAAGCAATTCTGTGTGAGAGCAGATTCCACTCCATCACGAAGAGAAGAAGAAGAAGGGGTGGGGTTGGGCCGGGTAAGTGAGAGAGAAAGAGAGATGCTGGTGCAGCATCCAGTTGCCATGGATACGAAGACGGGAGAGGACAAGGCATCAGATAAGAAGAGGAGATAAAGAGCATTGTTAGTTTCTCTCCAAGGAGTTTGAGGAAGAGAGAATAAACAAAAGATGGATGGATAGATGGATGGATTCGCTGATGAAGAGATTGGTGTCAGGTTGCGGCGGTTGCACGGTTCTTCTACTTGCTTTATAATGCTGTAAATAAACGACGCTTTGCGCAAGATTGCTGTAATGGAAATTTCATCCCTAAGTCTTGCACTCGAACACTTACGAACTGATCTATATTTCTCGAATCGCTTTAATCATAGTTAAGTAGGGGTAAGGCTACTAATGTCAGACGCGACCTGTCACAACTTGTGACAAAACTCGCATACAAACTACACAATTTAATAAAACAAAAAACACCAGAGACGTCTGCATTGTATATTCAGAATGTTGACCTAGATCGATGTTTCTCAAAACTTTCTTTGCAGTCAAAAATTTTGTAATTTGTATAATCTGTTCCTTGCCATCAGACGATTCATAATATGAGAAATGAATGAGTTTTTTTCATAAGATAAGTTAATAACAAATTTTATTATATTGAAAAATACCCCCCATGATACTTAAAGCTTGGTGGTTGCAAAAGTTTTTTGTTTTTAAAACGTGGGTTGTGACTCTAGAAAGTTTGAGAACCACTGGTCTAGACCAATTGAAAGGTGATGTACAACTTTTAAATTGAAAACATCGCTTTATCTCTAATTGTTAAGAAGTTAGAATCTCGATGACCCTCAATATGAGGTCAGAGGGCCAACTTGAAACTGCCATTGGATTACCCTTACAAAAGAACCTGCCTCGTGTAGACAAACAACATTGCATGATATAGGAAAGGTTAATGCTAAGTTCACACATGTGTTCTTACATGCAGTTGCAGTAATAAGTAGAAGCAAGAAAGTGCTACGTCTACTTTAATACGTCTAGGATTTACTGGATCTACAGAGTCTGGCAAAGTTTTGCTACTGATTCTAAAAATTCAGGAATAGGACGAGGAATTAAAGCGTAAAGTCAAGAAGAGCTATAGTACGGTTTGGAGTTTCCAAGACTCGC
Organism: Geophilus truncorum; assembly: GCA_034695745.1. NCBI lineage: Eukaryota > Metazoa > Arthropoda > Chilopoda > Geophilomorpha > Geophilidae > Geophilus > Geophilus truncorum. Next base: position 8,692 of record JAQFZP010002281.1, on the reverse strand, counting down.
AATTTGGATCGCATGGGAGAAGCGAACGGAGAAAGTATTTGGGAGCGTTAACGGCTCTTGTATGTAAATCTGCGCATTGACGATATCATTGCAAGGAATTGGTAGGAGTGACTTTTGTGCGGGCAAATAACGGCAGTCGTGTTTGCTCGGATGAAGTTGTATTACGGCGCTCCGGTTGGTTGAAAAAAAATGCATTTTGAGGTAGGGAAATGGGCTGCTCGTGTCATTGAATTTGGTAACGGTTTGCTTTGCTTTCCTGTACACTGGAAAAAGGAAAGGAAATTCCTCTCTCTCCGATTGGTCGAATCAGTCGCTCGCACTGGCTTTTTCAGATTGAGTTCCTTCCTTTTTAATTAACACCCGAGTCGAGTAATTTTTCTTTCTTTCTCTTCTCTTTTCCTTCGCACCGAATAGATGTCGACGCATTTCAATGCGCGATACAAAAAAATTGCCACCAGATGGCTTTGCTGCAACATTGAGCCAATTTAAATTAACCCGTGAATATTTTAATTATATTTCATTTATATTTTTTCCCTCTTAAAAAAAAAATAAAAATAAAAATCTCTCAACTTGATTTCCATAATTCGTTTTTCGACCATCAGATGGCAGTCGCATTAATTCCGGTTAAACTAAACGCAAAAATAAGCCTAATTACTGTTTTTTTCTTCTTCTTTCTTTTTTTTCTCCCCCGTCTTTTAAGAGCTAAACTGCCGAAATGAGAGGATTTTTCATGAACTGAATGAGAGATGCAAAGCAATTTTCATTAATTTCACTTTGCGGTGCGTAGCAGAAGCGCCGCTCGTGTGCGGCGGCCATTTCCCGCCCTTTCGTTGTCCCTATTATTCCACTGGAAGCGCCATCTATCAAGAGTGATAATAAATTTGCGAGGCGCCCGTTGATGAATTTAAAATTTTCGCCAACTGCATTGAAATTGCTCGCTCGTTTCGACGGGGAGAAGCGAAAAAAGAGTTTGTTTTGAGCCGAGCGAGTCGGGATTAAATGGCGGGAAAAAGGCAACGGCAGTTACGCCGGTGTTTGGACGCATTAAAGGCGCACCCACAGTTAAGGGCCCGCGGTACACGTGATAATCAGGTATCGAAAGGAGGAGAAATGAAGACATTTGTTTGCTTATGTCACGTTTAATGGGGAGTGGGGATAAAGAGGGGGGATAATAGCTACGTGCACCCCGAGAGTTTTTTTTCTATATATTTTTTTTATTTTTTCCTTTTTTTAAAAGGATTTTGTTGTTTATTTGTTTATTTTTTTTTTGGGTTTTGTTTTTCAAATTTGATACGATTGCAATGCCCGTGGGTTATTGACCCGAGAGTAGTAGACAAATATTATCATTTCACGTCGTGATTTTGTACATGAATTATGTAGTGCGGATGTGTTGGTTCGTGATGCGTGGTGTGATGTGGTGATCGATTAATTGTCTATTTATTTTTATCGATTTTTTTTTTTTTTTTTGATGGAGTGTTTGATGTAGAAAAATGAGGAATTTTGAAGCACTGGAGATGTGAGGAATTATAGGTGGCGATTTAAATGAAATTAGTGTAAATCGTTGAAAATCTCAGAATGTAAAAAAATTTGAATAATTTATGAATTCTGCTGCAAAATGCTTTATCAATCTTTTAAGTCGTTTAAAATGTTTAAAAAATTAAAAATTTTAGTTAAAGATAAAATATTTCAATTTTTTAACTTTTAGACGTACGTAGTCACTTTTAATCAAAAAATCTACATTTATAGAGTTTTATTCAGCGCTTTTACACGTTTTTCTATGGAGTTCCGGTTTATGCGCAAACCCACAATTCTGCGCCGCCATTTCTGTTTCCGGCAAGTTGCATTTTGTTTCATGCGGTTTGCAATTTTGTATTCGATGCACAAGAAGTAAAATGAGTAATTTCACGTGATTTAACCCAAAACGATCAAATTCCAGAACTCGGAAGTTGCGTTTATCATTCACACTTGGGATTTATTCGATCATCTTCATTCCTATTGACATTTATTGTGGATTAGTCGATTCCCCGCATCAAGCGAAGCGTGTTTATTGCAAAACGAGGTCGGCATCGGGTCACACTAGCTGCTTACAGTGTTTAATCTCGGTTTAGAATCTATAACCGTAAAAATCAATCGCGATTTATAATCAACAAGGACGAAACTGCGGGAAATCGATGCGGAACACTCGAGCGCGAGCACGAGCGCCACAAGTCGCTTTATAACGTGTTGTTGGCTGCATTTTAGTGATTTTTGTTTGTTGCACACATGAGAAATTGAGGGCACGTCGAGCTGAATTTTAATGTTTTAATAATTCATCGGGAAAAGGCAGAAATACGAGCGCCGTAGTCGATGGATGGGTGTGGCGTGGCTGGAATTTGCCGCGTCTTGTTATCCGTGATTTAGACTCCGGTGTTTGTGTTTGTGTTTGTGCATTACATAATTGCACTTGTGCATTTGTTTGTTTTGTTCGGTTTTGCTTTGTTTTCTCCCACTCCCGCTAGACGGCGCTCTTTAAACAAACGAGTGGGAAAAAATAATGATGCCGACCAACTTAATTCCACTACGATATTTTTTCTCTTATTATTTTCATTTTTTTTTTTATTGGTTTAAAAGCAGCGCCGTCTAACGGTATGTAAATTTAACGTAATTTGGCACTGGTTTTAGGTTTGGAAATGAAATCCAGCGTAATTAGGAGTTTTAAAAATAACATTTTAGGTTTTCTAGGTTTTTTAATTTAATAGGGCTTTATGGACTTTATGTAGAGATGTTTAACATCTTGATTATTAAAAAATTTCGTAAAGAATTTTAAAATTTAATTTAAGGTTTTGGTCTGTGTATAGATAATTCAATACAAAAATTTTATTTATTGAACTTTAATATCGCGTTTCAGTCTATACTTAAAAGATTCGGTTTTTTCTTCTTCAGATTTTTAAAATTTAATATAGGGTTCCGTTCTGTGCTTAGAGCCGATTGCACCGAGCGCCATTTTGGCGAAGTTAGGTGTTTGATTTGCAGCGTTTGATTTCGATGCATCGCTAGGGAAGTGTGTAAGTGTCACGTGATTGGTGGTAATCCTCGTGTGAGTTGAGTAGAGGAGCGCCGTAGCCTGAAAATCCACCTAACATATGTTGGTGCCAGGCAGGCGGGACTGCCTGCCGCGTCGCCATGGCAACCGTTGTACTCGGTCGTCAGGGCACCAGAGAAAGATCTTTTTCTTCCGAAAGACGAGTCTTAAGAACTTTTTTTTTTTCTCTCTTTTTCCCCTCTCATCTTTTTATTTTTTATTTCTATTTCTTAGCTTTTGCTCCGTGTTCTTTATTGGACAGTGAAATTCACAAATCAGATTAGTTTTTCGTGAGCAAGTGGGTGAAGCTTTCTTTGCCCCCTTTTTTTTTCCTGTCTCATTCAGTGCAAATCCAATTGTGTTTAGTGAAATTTGCGCCAGTTTTGGTTAGGAAACACTCTAATGTGTTTTTAAAGGTATTTGCCACTGTTAATTCTAGCTAATGGATTTTTTTTCTCAAGATTTTTCTTAATTAATGACTTTAATTTAAGATTTGAGATTAAGTATTATTTACTGTTAAGAGTGTAAGAAATTAGGGTTAGGGTTTATTTGCATTAGTATAGTAGAAATCAGAGCTTGTTATTATAATTAAGACTGGAAATGGAGGAGAGAGAATTAATAGGGTTATAATTATTATTTTTTTAATTGAATAAAAATGAGTTAATTGTTTTTGTAGGTTTAATTGAATTATAGCAGTTGACTTGAACGGAGGATGCGATGCAACGGAACGTTGGAAAAAGGTTTCGGGTTTTGGCAAGATGGAGGAGGAACTTAAGGCAAATTGCAATCGTTAGGGAGAATTGTTTTGGTGTCTTATCGTTATAAAAGAATGCGAAAATTTAAGTTTTTGTAGTAGGACGTTTGACGTTTCGGTCACTAGTGATTCTACTCATACAGAATTAGCAAAAATAATTTTTTTAAACGTTTTATTCGTTTATTAAATACTATTACGGTATATAAGATCATTATTTAACAACCATTTAATTTTTAGAATTCCGTAGGGTGACAAATGCATAACAATTCTTAATTTATTTAAATTTATACTGTAGACAAATATAATGCTTTAGGAATACGTTAGCATTCAATTTGAATAGTGCACCTGCGCACTAATCGAAACTCCTTCATTTTAGGATTTTCAATCAGTGCACGGGTACAGTAATTGACAACAGTGGGTTACTTGCAAAATTTATTTTCTCTCTTCTCGCGCACTAATTAAGACCCACGTCTAATTTCTGATGGGTGGCTTATTTGAGAAAATACAGTATCGTATCTTACATGACAAAAAGTGTTCGGTGCGGTAAGTCTGGATTCCAGACTTTGATTGTTGCGATTTTCGAATTGCGACTACGATTATTGCGAATTAGAGCCCCTTTGACGTAAGGGTGAACACATGGAACACATACGGTGTAATCAACATTCTAGTACATAGAGAAAAGGAAATACATCGTAATCATGTAAATCCCATATTTATCGAACATAGTTATGTAATAGGGTTGATCCTATTACGGAAAATTTACATTAAAATGTCTAAAATGATGAACCTTACTTTTAGGCTTAATCCTGCATGATGCTGTGTGCTTTATTTGTTCCCAAAGGGTTGAGAAGCCAATTTTTCACTGAATAGTATTTTTAATTTGAATTGTTTGGTTAGAAAGAGATGAAATTTAAAATTCCATTTGTTGCTCTGCATTTTCAATACAAATAATAATTTTGATTTCATACAAACAAGGCTTGCTCGCAGATAAATCCTGCTTAATGCCAATGTTGGAAATATTGCTTTTGTAAGAAAAAAAAATAGGAAAAATATGTTTTTCTTTAAAAATTTCCTGTATTTACAGCTTTGCACTCTTATTGCTCATTTCGGCTATTTTAATTCAAAGTTTTAGCCGGAAAAAGGAATAAATTGAGATTGGGGTGATGAAATCGGGTTAATTCCGCGTTGCTTGAGGTCTGTTAATGAATTTTTATCAAGGTGGACTTTCTTTTTAGGTATGAAATTTCTTTTCCCCTTTCAACCTGCAATTCCCGGGGAGAATTGAATTTAATGAATTTTAAAGTTGCTTCATACTTGGTGTTGCAAGCAAAAGGACGCTTGATTTGATTTAGGAGCAACGCCGCTTTAACTGATCCCTTTACCCAACAACAAAAGGGATTTTCTTTCTTCTGATTTTTTTTTTTTTTTTTTTTTTTAAATTTTAAATTTTTACACCAGTTTTGCACATTTTTGCTTTTTATTTACTTTTCTTTCATTTGCTCGCTAATTTGTATTTTCCGCGATCATAATTGTATTTTCTTTTTGTTTAAACAGATAGAAGACGCAATGCTCATGTTTGATAAACAGACGAACCGGCATAGAGGTAGGTTTTAATTAGTTTATTGAATTTTATTTTTCTGTCGAAGGGTTTTAAAGTGATAGTGTCATGGAAAAAATTTTAATCTTTATCAAAATATAAAAAATCCATAAAAATTAAAAAATAAAAAAATAAATAAATTAAAATGTTTTTATGCCTTTATTTCATATTTTAAGAGAGTGTACAGTATATGAAAACGAAATTTTAAATGTGAAAGTGAAGAAAAAATCTCTAATTTTATTTAATCAGTGCCATCTATTATCGACTTTGAAAAATCAAAATTTATGTATTAAAACTTATATTTTTCTGATGCTCTTTTTCATGCAATAATATGCAAAATTATGACATTATCAATTTAAACCGTCAAGGGAAATTGACCACTGGGTTTACTTTTGAGTTTGGGTTGTATTTTATAGTTGTCGGTGTTACGAAAAGGTTAGTGTTTTTTAAAGGGTGAAATGAGGTTTAGTTGCAAGTTCAGCTTAAAACTCTTCTTTTCAAATCAGAAAGTTGAATATTATACTAATATATGGGTGCAGCGGCGTATGAGAAGAAAATATATTAAATGTAGAATCTCCCCAAAGACGAATGTCAGGTAAAATTATACGGGAAGTCAAAAATGAAGATGAAAAAGATAGTAAAAAGCTAAGATGGAGAAAAAAATGAAACTTTTTTTGGCATTTTTAATTTTGCTGTACTTATTCATCTTTTTGTGAGTTGCAATTCAAAATGAGAGACGGCAGGATGAGAAAGAAAAAATTGATATCGAAGAAAATGACATTATATATTTCAGAAATTTATTTCTAACTAATGATTATTATAAAAGCGAGTTTTCGAAACAACATAAAAGATAAAATTATGCTTTTATCATCTTAAATCAATCGTAACTGAAGTTTGAGTTTTAATGCTATGAAAATTTACTGTAGTTTCTCAATTAAAGTGTCTCCAAAGTCATTAAAAACATTCAAAATATACTTTTTTGATTATGCTCAGAAATCTTAAATGGGTCTTAAGAGTGTTTTAGCGTTGGTTAGAGCAACAACAATGCTAAAAATCAGTTTGAAACACTTTTAAAACAAAGATTTAAAATATGATAAAATTTGGGAAAATGTAAATTTAGCAAATTAACCGCTAGTACGTTATTTGAGAAAATACGGTAATCAAGTTTCAGTATAGTTATAACTGTAAAACTAAATTTTATGAGTATTCGGGTGTAATTATAAGCGTTTGAAAAAATAAATAATTTATAAATATTTCTGCGAAATGTTTACATCTGATTTTTCATCTGTAGAAAAACATAAAGAATTGTTATTCACGTTTTTAATAGCAGTGCGGGGTCTCCCAGAACAAGTTTGATTGAATGTTATGACTCGAGAGCCCCATGTATTTATTCCTGCGGGATCCCAAGATTAAAAGTGGAGATGTTTGATCGCTTCAATTGTATGGCAGTCGAGAGACTACACGCGTTTAATAAATGGTTTGTACAGCTATGCAGAGAAGCATCTGAAAAAATGAATTGCAGGGAAGTTTGTGGGAAATCAAGTTGGAAATAATGCATTTTGGGACTTGTTAGACGCCATTAGGAGTCGTGAATGAATGAATTGATTGGAAATTAATCGGATTGTCTTTCTTTTGGCGTGTGCCACGTTTGAAATGGTAAAATTTGTTATTCGATTCCCAGTTGGATCGGTGCTGATATTGTCAAGAGATTCGTTCGTTAGCTCGCATTTCTCGTTCGATCCTTTTCATTACACAAAACGCCGTAAATTTGCGCCCGCTTAATCCGCGCATTTTGACAGCCAAAGTGATTTCTGGCTGGAAAAATTAGCGATCGCGTTTCATCATTTTAAATTGCTCGCTTGCCACTGTCGCAGTTAGCTGTAAATAATGGACAATGCATCATGCGGAAACAATCAGCTGAGAGAGAGAGAGAGAGAGATGAGACTCAGAGGCCGTTTTGGCTTTATCAAATAATAGAAGAATAGAATGAAAAGATTTTTTTTGTATGTATGAATAAAGGGAAAAAATGGCAGTCTTATGGGTTTCCCATTTGGTTGCCTTAATTTGAGTCTTAGCGTTTATCGCAGTAGTAAAGTGGGTTTTCATTAACGAAATCAATATGAATGGGGAGAGAAAGGGATTCGTGTTAAAGAAGAACAGTCCCATACTGCATTACCCCCTCTATTGGATTTCTAACTTCGTCACTAAGAGGTAGAAAATTACGTAAAAACATTTTTTTTTCTTGTGTAGTTTTCACTTATAAACAAATAATTACCGTATTTTTTCAAATAGGACGTAGGTCTGAACGCAACTCTGAATTCGTTAAAAAACGTTCAAACGCATGTTCTGACTATGTACAGTTACATAAAGCAGTTTTTAGGAATGTTTTAGCATTGTATTTTTCAATGAACACCTGTAAATAAGAGATTAAAATATGGAAAAAATTTTGGAAAACATAAATTTTGCAAATAGATCCTGGTGCTCTATTTGAGAAAATGCGGTTACGTCATTTAGATCTAAAATAATTCATTTTTAAAAACCATGTATTTTTGTTTTTAAATAATGACTATTACAAAAAAAGATGAACTAATAATAAAAATCTTGTAATGGCAAGTCAAGTTGTTTTTGGTCTCTCCACCAGATGGCATTTTGAAGCGCTGTGCACTGAATTGAATTCGACTTGTACTTTTTTATATTTTTTATTTGCCATACTGTATTTTCTTTCCCCTTAGATAAGACTTGGCGCAGTTTATCCTCATGTATTTTTTCCACCCCTATTAGTTGGGTCTTTGCCAACCAGAGGGCGCTCTAATGTCGTCCCACTAATGACCATCCGAGCCAATTAAGGTGGGTGACAGGTTTCCTGTCACATGACAAGAGAAATAATTAATTAGTACCGAGGTGTACGAGAAACACTTTCAATTTCTGGTGGCGGAGTTTGCAACTAGCAAGTGAGAGCCACGGTTTTCGGATGCGCAGCGCTTTTGTTGTTTAATAAGAGTAGGCAAAGGGTCAGTTGCGAGGCAAATGCAGTTGTTTGATTTCCTTTAATTCGTGTGGCAGATGGCGCTGTGTGTTGGTCAGAAGGCCACTTACCCCTCGGGGTATGGGATGTGGAGGTTCAGGAGTCAAGCTTGTCTCCATTTCCTGAGATTTATGAACTGAAATGTATTGTAATTAGCCCGCACGCCCCGAGGAGTTTCCGGTACCCGGAAGCACGGCCATATTGCATTTGCGAGCGATTCTGGGTTTGAGGCTGCGAGAAATTTTTATTTTTTTA
>JAQFZP010002280.1:0-14295 GCA_034695745.1 Geophilus truncorum | reverse complement strand
ATATCAGCAATTGTAAAAATGGCGCCCGTCGTTAGGCGAGCGACAACACGGAAAATAACAGTTTGCCCGGATTTGAGGGATTTTTTTCTATTCTGCGGCCACCGACCAGTGGCCGGTGGCCGGTTATAGGAGGTGGCCGGATAAGAGGGAGTAATTAATATAGTGCGACGTTGAAACGGTTTGGGTCGGAAACATTTGGCCTGATAAGTGGGGTGGCCGGATATCAGTATGGCCGGATATGAGGGAGTTGACTGTACTTCTACTTCTGTACGTTATAAAATGTTAACAAAAGTGATTTGGAAATTAACTAAAATGCGAAAATATTATTTAATTAATTTGATGTTACCCATAATAAATCTATCTAGTTTATGCTATCAATTTCCTTAAAGTTCTATAAATTTGTCACTACACTCTAAGTCAATATAACTAGTCCCAAGATCCAAGACTTGTGATTGGTCGGGGGAAACAGGTTCATCAGGATTGGTCTAGAGCCATCACATTGGTTTGCTCATCATATCGTCATACTCGTCAACAATTAATCCCACCCAAAATGGCTGCCACTCGTAATACTTAGCGGCGGATCTTGCCTAAACTATCCGACCAAGTGACAATCGAGTTACGACGCCATGTTGGATCCACAAGAACCAGACTCGAATCGACTCCAAGGCCAAGTGACGTCATATCACCGCAGCAACTTGAAATTAATAATAATAATAATAATATTAGTAGATTTAATTGTTAGTTACTTACCGAATAATAAATAATAATGTCTTGATTTACTTCACGTACATTTTTAACCAGGTTTACGCCGAGAACAAGTAAAAATTAAATCAACATCCCCTTTATTAAGATAAAGTGATCCTGACCTAGAGTAAGATCCATGACTCATGCATTGAGGAGTAATACAATGTGGAGCGATTAGGCTCTAGACCAATCCTGATGAGCTTATTTCCCTGACCAATCACAAGCCTTGGCTCTTGGGACTTGTTATATTGACCATGACTTTAGGTCAATATTAATGCTTATTCCTCTTTTTATTCAATTCATTTTTTTTTTCTAACTAACCCCAATTTGGGTTCTTAATTCCTCTAAACAGTTTCCTAGGTTTGGAAATTTTTCCATAAACCACTGGCTTGGGTTCTTAATTCGGAAAATCATTTTCTTGGTTTCCGAATTCTCTTAAATCATTAACTATGTCTCTTAATTTTGTAAACCACTTGTTTTAGGTTTCAAAATTCCTATAAACCACTCCTTGGGTTTCCTAATCCTTTCATAACCGTTTCCTGGGTCTTTTAATTTGGCAAACCACTTGTTTTAGGTTTCCAAATTTTTCTCATAAATCATAAATTTGGTAAAACTACTTTCTGAGTTTTCCGAATTCCCGTAAATCATCTTTCTTAGGTCTCTTAATTTGGTAAACCGCTTGTTTTAGGTTTCCAAATTTTCTCATATCTGTTTCTCGGGTCTCTTAATTTGGTAAACCACTTGTTTTAGGTTTCCAAATTTCCTCATAAAACATAAATCTGGCAAAACTACTTTCTGAGTTTTCCAAATTTCCATAAATCACCTTCTTTGGTAAACCACTTATTTTAGGTTTCCAAATTTCTTAAACCATTCACCTGGTTCCCCAGTCTCATAAACCTATCCACCATATATTTGGTTTCTGGTTTCTAAATAAGCCCCTATCTCGGCTCCCAAATCTTATCAACCATTTTTCTTGGTTCCTGTGGTCACCCTTTCCGCGGGTCTCATGGTATGGCTCTTGAAAAATATTCCAGATATTTCTGTCAGGTTCCTCTACTTTACATTTTAATCAAGGATTTAACCTGGTTTCCAATTAAGGATTTTACTCCTTATCTGCTCCGAGGAATGCTTTCCTACCAGGCACGAAGAAGTCAAGCTGGTCCATTAGAGACGACCCCTGACCTCCACGGGCCATGATAAGGAAACATGGATATAATCTCTTTTTCTCGCGCTTTGGCAGTCCGTTATGAAATATTCAGAATATGGGTTATGTGCGGCTATCGGTCAAGAGTCAACTCCTTTGAGTTGCAACCTCTCACTACTCCGAGGTATGATTTGCCATAAGTATGCAATAGACATCAGATCAATTCCATTACAGGAGAGAACGGCACAATGCAGATATCATGGGTAAACATGGCTAGTAAAAAGACTCTTTTCCTCGCATAGTTGAAACCATTAAACTAGGGAAGGTATGCCTTTCCATATGACTACACAAAAGTTATTGGGCTAGTTCATTAGAGACATATTTCAATACTAATGTGAGTTTCATTGGTTGACATGGAATATATTCTCTTTTCCTCATAAATTGTTTCTTATCTGAGGTATGCTGTCTTATTCAGCCTTGCAAAATATGCTATATTGGTCAATTGGAGACTACTTTTAGCTCTGATGCGACTGTCATAAGCTGACATGGTTGTAAACTCTTTTCCTCGCTTCTCGTTTGTGCTCCGAGGTATGTTTTCCCATATAGTCCTGCAGAATATGCTGGGCTGGTCCATTAGAGACGACCCCCAGTTCTAATGCGACTACTATGAGTTAGCATGGACAAGCGCTTTTTTCCTCGCGCAGCTTTTAATCCGAGGTGTATTTTTCCACATAGCCTTGTATAAAACATTGGGCTGGTCCATTAGAGACGACCCCCAAGTTAATACGACTACCATTGGTTAACACGGGCATTCAGCCTCTTCTCCTCGCATCATGTTCCCTTCCGAGGTATGCTCCTCCATACAGTCTTGTACAAGACATTGCGCTGGTCCATTAGAGACGACCCCCAACGTAGTACGACTATCATGAATTGACATGGACACTAAATAACCCTTTCTGGTCTCTTTTCCCCGCATATCATCTCATAAGAACTCTACAGTTTGCAAATTGATGATCTGTACAAGCCTTCCAATCTTACGGTCTATAGCCCTGTTACCTACACGAACCGTCTCGTGGTTTTTCGCACTGACCTCTTGAATTTCACTAGTCGGTGAGTTCTAGTGATAATCCCGTTTCTGGGGGCTGACCTAGGTAGCTTATTCCCCAAGTGCCTACTGCGCACGGACGACTGTATACAGTTTGCACCTTAAATCGTTCCATACATGTTCCCAAACCCCACAGACGTGCCTCTAGACCCAATCGAAGATATGGCGAGGTGACGCTGCTCGTCTGACCATGTATATCCTACTCATTACTATAAGCCCGATGAAAACTCCTCTTAACCCCTTAGGTGAGGTGGTTTTTCAACTGCTCCGTCTTTACACGTGGACATTCTCTCTACGGGGATAGCAAGAGGCTTTCTCTGCACCCTTCCAGACATGTCTACGGTCTACACTCTACTCGAGAGACCCACAAGGCGACTCTCGGTCTAACAATAAAATGTTGTTGTATTTATTGTCTTCCTGACCGCAGGCTGGACTCAACTGTACGCAGTCAGGGTTGTCGTCCCCGCCATAATTTCCAAAGTATATAAATTTACATTATAGTGTGGCCGCACTTCTAATGTCTTCAGGCGTCGTAGATATATTCCATTTCTTCCAAGGCAATAAATGGTGACACCTGGATTTTTAGTCTTTTCTCCTTCATTATCACTCAGATAGCGGAGCTGGAGATGCATCTTTCCAACTCTCGCTGAAAGAGTGGAATGGGTCGCACGCTTGGGCGAAACATTCCAAGACTATCTCTCTTTCCTGCGCTAGTTCTACATGAGCACGAAACATTTCATCGCTCTCCGGGAGGTTTAACTCGGTACTATTGAAGCTAGTAGATGCATACATAGCAATCTGGTATGCAATTTCATCCTCTGATAAAGCTTCCTCGATTTGAAAACCCCTCGGGAGTTGATTACCCCCCCAAGAGTCAATTAAGTGTATGTTCAAATTTCTGTACTCCTGTTCATTCCCCTCTTTGTCTAATGGCATTCGGAAATGTTTTAAGTCATCCACATTTATCAGTCCTATGTCCTTCCCTTGAGGATCTCGTAAAAGAACTACATTTTGCCTTAGGAGTCTTACTATATAGTAAGGTCCTTCCATGCGAGGTAGTAATGATGATGCTACGCCTTTTGTTGCGTTCGATAATTGGTGAATTTTTTTCAAAACAATATCTCCTGGTCTAAAGGCCGAATTACTTCGTTTGACATTATAATATTCTGCTTGTTTTTCACGTGATTCCTGGGCATTTACTTGAGACTCTTCACGACATCGTCGAATATGTTGGTCAAGAAATGCTGTCCGTTCATCCGGTAGAAATTCTCCTTCAGTGTCGCTATCAATATCCCCTGGTAATCGAGGATGCTGACCAATCATTAAGAAGTATGGTGAATACCCAAGAGCTGTGTTTATTGTAATATTAATTGTAAATGCATGACGTGACAAATGTTTGTCCCATTCTTTGTGTGAAATTATAAATGCAGAGATCATGGGTTTTAAAATTTTATTGATTCTCTCTGCAACATTTGCCCTGGGATGATACGGTGTTGTGTGAATCAAAGTAATTCCCATTCTTGCGCATTCCTCTTGGAATCTTTGAGATGTAAAACCTGATGCATTGTCGGAAACAATCTTTTTTGGGTAGCCCCAAAGTCCAGTGAGTTGGGTTAAACAACGAAGTGTAGTTTCTGTGAATGTGTCTGAGACTGGAAAGATTTGTGTCCAGCGAGTAGCTGCTTCCACAACAATGAGTGCATATTTATTGCCTTGAGGTGAAGTTGGTTTTGGGCCTATGTGATCAATATAGACCGTATTCCATATTTTCGCCTGCCGGACAACAACTAATTTCCCTGGAGGTTTTGTTGTAGGTTCTTTTAATGTTTGGCATAAATCGCATGAATTGACGAAGACTTGTATGTCACGAGACATTTTGGGCCACCATGCTCTACAACGAATCATGGCGTCAGTTTTATCTCTTCCCATATGTCCACCAACTAGAGAGCAATGGATCTTTTTAAAGTAGGCATATCTCAGATTTTTAGGAAGTACAATCTGCGAAGGTCTTGTAAGTCCATCTTTAGTAAGTGGAGGATATCTCCGCAAAACATTTTTTGAAACACCCATATCTCGTGCAAGTCGTTCTGTTTGATCGTTAGCTCCTTTGCAACCTTCCAAAAGACCGGTCAGAATGTATTTCTTCACGGCGGCCCAGGTCAAATCACTAGATTGAGCTTCAATGACCATTTTAAGTGAAATCTCTTTTCTATATTCCATATTATCAGTGGACGAACTCATGTCGTCCGTGCTAGTGTCGTCAGTGCTGACAAGTCTTTGAAACGGAATTTGGTTGGAACGGTTTAAATCTTTCTTCAATTTCTTTAGGGCATGACGAGTTACTACTCTCCTCTTTTAAACTACTGTACGATTCTTTTTGGGTTTTGTTGCTCTAGTTTCATCATCGTAAGTTGGTTGGTCAACATCCATGGAAGTTCCTGGAGTTGCATCAGTTCCTCTTTGAGGGATGTCCGTCCGCGCTCCAGGTTGGGCATACTCGGACTCCGATGACAAATGACTGGGAGGACGTTGTAACATTGTTTCTTCATTTACTACTTGTGATTCCCGGGGAGGAGTTTTCCGCGCTCCAGATTGGACATAATCTGATTTAGGCGAAGGAAACCGTGGTAATTGTTTTGTGATGACCTTGGTGTATCTCTTTTTCTTTTGTGGTAAAGACACACTTTGTGGTTGGACGATTGGCTCATCAGATTCGGTTTCAGGTGGTAAAGGTTTATTAAATGCTTGATTTTTAGGTCGGGCACCGCCCACACTAGGGAAAGATGACTGCGCTTTAGGAGCTTGCCATGGTAATGGTATTGGTGAATACTCCTGACCAATACTATGTTCCGGGAGTTCATCACCTCGACCATCGGTGACGTGTTTCTTTGTTGGTGGCTGCTCCTGACCGCTTTCTGAAGCAGAACGCTTTTTAGTAGCTACTGGAAACAGTTCTATGTTAGCTGCCAAGCATTGTGCTGTTGTCAAGGGGTATGATCCACGGGGTTTGAAGACAAATTCCTCGTCATGAGGTTCCAATGGGTCTTTTTGTGCAGACCATAACTTCATTATGGTTTCTCCATCAACAAAATGTGTCCACGCGACAAAGCAACTAAGTTTAGGTCGTACAAGTCGGTTAGGGTAATTGAATTGGTAGTCGAATAGCCATTTTTCTGATGGCCAGTCATCTGTATCTAGTTCATCTTCATCACGATTTAATGTAACACCAAATGTTTCGACAGGTACTGAGCGATGAGCATCGCGTAGCGATTGTTCAGGTGTTTCCACGGGGGCTCGGCTTAGTGCATCAGCTACGACTGATCTTGATGGCGGGACATACACGATTTGCAACTCGTGGTCCTGCAACATAAATGTCCACCTAGCCAACCTCCCTTTAGGGTTTTTCAAGGACAGTAACCACTGTAGGGCGTGATAGTCAGTTTCCACTACGACCTTCATAAATTCAACGTAATCACGGAATTTATGGAGAGCCCATATAACTGCCAAAGCTTCCAAATGTGTTACAGAATAATTTCTCTCAGTTTAAGTAATTTGCCTAGACGCCCAGGCTATGGGCATCCGTTTGCCGGGTTCCTTTTCTTGCATTAGGACAGCTCCCAGTTTATGGTAACTAGCATCGGTTTGTATAATGAAAAATCCGTTCCAGTCAGGGGTAGAACGCATGGTAATTTCTGTCAATGTGTCGCGTACATCTTTGAATGCTGCCTGCATTGCATCATTCCAATAGAATTTAACGTTATCCTTGATCAATGCTGTAAGTGGGGAAGCCAGCTTGGCCAGTTCCGGAATAAATGGTCTGTAATAACCTACGATTCCAAGGAATCTCCTAACTTCTTTGTCGGAAGCCGGAACAGGAAATAAATGTAACGCTCGGACCTTTACGGGATCAGGTTTTACAATTCCATGGGAAACTATATGTCCCAGAAGTCTAATTTCCTTGAATGCCAGCTCGCATTTCTTCGATTTTAATTTAACTCCGGCGTCATATAAATGTTGAAATACAAGGTCCAAATGGACTAAATGTTCTTCCCAAGTAATTGAGAATACCGGGTCATCGTCGACATATGCGAAAACGCATTTGTATATTAAATCTTTCAAGATTTCTTCGGCAGCCTGCTGAAACGTGAAGCCAGCTCCAAGGAAACCAAATTGCATTCGCGTGAATTCCAATTGTCCAAGGTGAGTGTTTATTGCCGTGATTGGTATTGACTCTTCGCTCATTTGAATTTGCCAATAACCGCAGATCCAATCAAGTAAGGAAAAATAATTAGCTGTACCTATCCAATTGAATATCATGTCAATATTGGGTATGGGTCTCCTATTAGGTACAGTCTGGGCATTGACAGGTCTATAGTCCGTGACCAGTCTCCAACCCCCGTCCTTCTTTATTACTATGTGGACTCCGCACGCCCACTGGCTAGTGCTAGGTCTAGCAAAACCCCATTCGAGTAATTGTTTCAAATTGGCCTCGACAATTTCCTTCTTGACCTTATTCACGGGCCTGGGCCACGTATACACAGGTTTAGCATCAGGTTTAAGTGTAATCTTGTGTTGAACACAAGTCACTAAGCCTGGTGTGTCACTAAATAATCCACGGTGTTTTTCTAAAACTTCAGTAAGCTGCTCAGCTTGTTCAAAAGTAATTCCTCCGACAGTTCCTTTGAACCAATCTGGGATAGGTAACTTCTCATTCGGCTTAACCTCGATGGTAAATGCCGTTTGTTTTAATTTCTCAATCAAATTTTTATCCGTATTTTTCTGATAAACTTGACCCCTACTATTCACAATTTGTAGTGGTTCCTCATCTATTGTCAGACGTGTGTAGCATTTATAAAATCTTTCCCAAGTATTGCAGTGAAAGTTGTTCCAGGGACGACTCGAAACGTTTGGAAACATCTGTCTTTATGGTGTATCGTGTCTGCATCTACGACATACATTACTTTGATAGGAACTTATGGATTAAATTTAATTGTTTATTTATATGGGTAATGTTTTGAATTGTGAAACGCAATTCTCGAAAAACCTTCTGTAATAATGGAAACGGAGGATTCCGGGTCTAGAAGACCGTGTGTTTCCATCCCATTTATCGTGACCTTCGTTACTATTCTTGGTTTTGGATAACCATCGAATATTCTATATGGTCCTGCTAACAATGTTGTAAGACAGTCCCATGACATAACTTGTAACTTAACATTAGCTGTATCAACTGGTGAAAAAGCAGTTAATGGTTTTTCTGGAATAGGTTTTGCTTTCGTAGCTTTTTCAGATTCTTTTTCATCAGTTTTGTCTTCGACAGTCTGCATCATGAACGATTGTACAGCTTGAATTGCAGCTGCACGATCAGATGGCAATGTCGATTGTGTCAAAGTCATAGGTGTTGGGTTACTAGGTGAAGAGCGGTTTTTGGTAAACAAAGGTAATTCTATGCGTGCCAAGTCATCTGTAAACAGAATACTGTTGGCCGCAAGTGTATCCATAGTGTCGAAAGTGTGGGGGTCTTTGCCGTTGATTGACCAAGTATTTGCCTTTATGTCGATCGTGATTGAATGCTTAATGATAAAATCCCTACCAAGGATCACTAAATTATTATTCGCTTTTAATACGCGAAATATGTGATCATACATTTCATTATTAAATACTAATAAAACTTCAATTGCAAAAAGTACTTGCGTAATGTCCAAAGCGGTGTGGACTGTCTCGCATGAAGGCATAACTTGTCCGTAAGGTTTGGTAATTCTTTCGTGAAATTTCAGTGAAAGGAATGAAGCCGAAGCTCCAGTGTCCAATAGAGCTAAACCCTTGTAACCATACATATCCAATCTAATGAGTGGCTCGTAATCGACGAACTTCATGATTTGCTGTCCATCTTCACATTTGATTAATTCGAAACTTTTTTCCGACATGTTGAGCACCGTATGTTCTTGTGGTGATTGCTTCCAGTGCTGTTCGGCGCTCATTGAGCACGGAAGCGCGATCCGTTTCCCTGGTTCTGTGGTCGTGGAGGATGATGGCATCTACGAGAAGAATGTCCAAACTCTCCGCAATTCCAACAGGTGAACGGAGGACGTGGCTCAGGAGGAGGTTGGGTTGGGTCAAATGGGAATGGTGGTATATCTGGGTTCCACGGTTTGACTGGACTTTCAGTTTTAACTGTCTGCTGTGATGGAGTAAACTGAACAGCTTGCGGTGTTTGTGCTGGTTGCTGAGTGGTACTGGGTTGGGGGCTGGTACTTGGCTGTGGTGCGTTGGTATAATTTGAGTATCTCTGGTTACTGTATCGTGAACTATTATCTTTTCGAGGTGGTTGAGTTACAGGTGTAACCGGAGTAGTTGTTCCCAACGTTTTGTCTAGCATATGCATCCTAGTTAAATGCTCAATCGTGTCGCCGGACAGTAGTGCTTCTTTCATAGAAAGTATATTTAAAGAAAGTATGGCACGTCGAATTGCTTTGGGTGCCCTAGTAAATGCAAACTCTAAACGTTCTTTAGATGTCCGAGAAGAATTAGCTTGGTTATGTAGCGAATCAATCGCTTCGAGGAACGCTATAATCGGTTCTCCAGGTATGTAGTGCCTGTTGTCCAGCAAATTCAGCGCAGTAGCTTCAGACACTGTCCATCTCTGTAAAAACTCCCTGACAAATTCCTCATATGTTGTGAATTTCTTTTCCATTGTTGCTGCATTGATTCTTTAGAAGCTACAATTGTTGAATGTAAATCGGCAACTTTGTCCATGACGAATTGTTGATTTACATCCATGGTATGTTCAGTTGCAAGTCCGATTGTTGCAAGGATTTGCTCTCTAAAGAGTTCTAGATCCTGTGACGTCACAGTCGAAGATGGATGCTTCTCCGCGTGCGCCAAAAGGGTTAGATTTGAGAATTTTTTCGTCTTGTTTTATCTTAGGATCCGTTGGAATTTTTGCAAAATCATTTGCGATCTTATCTATTTCGTTATCAATGTCAATCGGATCAGTTGTAAATGGATGATCAAAAGAGGGGGTCTCGTCTTCGGAATCTTGGTCGACCATTTTCGAATGGCAGAATTATGATAAAAAGTGGAAAATAGCCAATTTAAATAAATGTATAAATCGTGCAACTAACCGGTATTTATTTGCAGGCGATTAAGGTTTCTTTTTTATGCTGCGGCTGATGCTGCATGGAACTCTGGATTTGGTGTAGACGTAGTGTTCGAAGTGTTAGGCTTAGGTTGTGGTGGTGGTTTTGGTGAAGTGGCCGTGGTTTTTCCCGTTGTATTCCCCGGACTTGTGGCGGGTTTCACGGTCATAGTGCTAGTTGTGGTCTCTGGTCCAGGATGATGAAGTTTTTTCAAAGTTGGAATTCTGCAAAGTTGGGACGTCCAGCACTAAGTGCTTGTTCGTCGAAAATCAGCAAGCTTCTGGTGCACTTTCTGCTCTGAGTGGGTCGATGGTATTGTTGCAACAATGAAATCGTATGGTTTGAGTGCTGCACGATTCGAAGTGCGATGAAGTTAATTGTTTAGACGCAGAGCACTTCGTCCTCGAAGTGCATTGTTCCAATTTTGGAATATGGAAAAGGCTTATTGAGAAAATAGTCTTATTTTCCCTAACAGACTTTTTAGAGAAAAATGTGGCTACTTTACGGCAAAATTTCGCCAGACTTAGCCTTAAAACAATTTTGGGGTTTTATAATCACAGTTTTTTGATGATGTACAGTCTCTTATTGCTCGGTTTTCTTGGAGAAGCAGATTCCAGCCCTTATGTGGTTGTTCTTCGCCACGGCTCGCCATGTAAGAGCGTGGTCGGGGTGGGCAAGGTCCCGTCCACCTCTCGATCGTCCTGAGGGAAGACTCGCCACCAGGGATTGGTATTTACGTGTGTCCCTGGTCACACGACTTTGGTATCCTGGGCCTCGTCCGGCCCTAATGTGAGGAGAGAAATCAAGAGACGTCTGTTCTGATCAAACACTTTATTCACACACATGACAACAATACAGAGGCAACAACGGCCTCGCAGGCCGTGCACGCTTACAACGTGTGGCCAGACTGTATGCATTGAGCGACACATTGGCAACTTCCAGCCCTATTGTAGCTCCAGTGCAACAAAATTCTCAACGCGGACGAGGAGATAACAAGAGATATTACAATCAGAAATATCCAAGGAATAATGACATGCAGCAAAGCAACAATCAGCAACAAAGATCTCCAGTGCAGACAAATACTGCACCTCAGCAATCGACGACTCCACGAGCTACTCAACCCCCATTTCTGCAAATAACTCAAGCTGGATCAGTGGAAAGTCCGACGAGCCAACTAAGCCGACGTAACCTCCATTTACACAGACAGACCAGACACAAGTGCGATCACCACGACCCCCTTTTGCATGTTGGAACTGTGGGGAAATTGGCCATTCTGTTAGAAGATGTCGCCAGCCTATACAACCACGATATCAATACTTATTTGAGGACCAGGGAAACGAGTCGCGCTTCCTTACCCAGTAGGCACTCAAGGATATTGGAAGCATCAAGCAAACAAAACTACAGTGCTTAACATCTCAGAGAAATGTTTCGATATGATCAAGTGCGAAAATGAAGAAGAAATTAAAAAGCTAGTTGATTACGAACCGATGATCCGACTGGATATGTACGGATACAAAGGCCTAGCCCTATTAGACACGGGAGCTTCAGCTTCTTTCATATCGCTGATGTTTCACAAGCGAATTATCATACCCCATGGAAAAGTTATAGCTTTGCGCGAAACTGTACACACAGCATCGGATGTTACACAAGTCCTTTTTGCTGTTGAAGTAGAATTAGTATTTCATGGATGTAACAACAATCATACATTTCGCATACTTAATGCCAGTGTTAGCATTTAATGCTTTGAGTTTTGTGAAATCTGGTTTGCTATTATACCTAACCCCCACTTGTGTAAGATGGGATGATTTGTTGTTGTTTGTTAATACTTGATATCACCACTAGGTGACTCTATTTTGTAGAATGTTTACTTACCCTTTGTTTATGAATAAATTACTTACTCTTGATTTTGCAAGCCAAGTGGTCACATCTATGAGTCAATGCAAATAACACAGTTGCTGAGATAAAGCAACTATGCCACCAGAGGATAAATTTAGCCCAGCAGAGAAATAATCAACATGGTTATGAGCCCAGTCATGCTGAAATTCATCCAAAACCGGGCAAAAAGTGGCAGAAATAAGGAAAAACATCGCGTTTGCTGAAATCCAAGATGGCGGCGCCCAACAACAAGTAGAGACGAGCTGAGAAACGACTGCATCCGTTGAATTCAGCAGCCATCCATGCAATTCGAGTTGGCGAGATGATTCTCACCAAAGTTCAGAAGAATTCGTGAAGAAATAATGGAGTTAGCAGCAATTTTTCAACATAGAGGGATCCGCCTAGCAACCGTCACAGCAACCGATGAAAATTGCAGTTTTCGAGTGAAAAAGGACTCGTTTTGTACAGATAAGTACTCGAATTTGTATGAGAGCCTGAGATAAAGGCATTAGAGATAAGAATATAATCATTTGGACTTAAATTTTGAGTTTTTGAGTGAATTTCGAGTGAATGAAGATTGCCGACGACATTGCTGTGACCGACGACATTGCCGATATAGAGAAGTCAAGGATTGCCGACGACATCGCCACAACTGACAACATCGCCGGCGACATCGAAACAACGCGAAATCGGCCAAAAAACAGAGTCAACAAGCGAAATAAGAGGATTTAAGACGCAAACTTGCGTGAAAACAAGCTGGATCAACAGGAATTACATTGAAATAGATGACATCTGTTAGAAAACAACATTGATTTATGAAAATTTTCGAATTTTTGAATATTTGTTTTTGGCAAAAGTCGTAATGATCTCGTTGGGTAAAACCCAGCTTTTGCAAAGCTTAGAGTTGAGATAGGAATAGCCCAACATTTTGGGGGTCTCAATTAGATTAGTGTACAGTTAGGCTTATAAATCAACATTGCAACAAAAGAAGATGGAGAAACTTCCAGAAATGTTTAAGTTTTCACCACTAGATTGCACCAACTATGATGAGTGGAAACACGACATGACCATGTGTTTGTGCCCAAATGTTGAAGAAACACATCACAGTTGGGACAATAAGGCCTACGGATGCAGCATTACTCGAGAAATTTGAAGAAAAAGAGGCCAAAGCAACAGGATTCCTTTATTATTGAGTAAAGCCATAAATAAGACACCTTTTAAGATCAGCAGGAAAGGAAACTCCTTTGGAAATTTGGCAGCATCTAGAAGCGCTCTATCAACCTAAATCCAGAGCTCGACTAGCCATTCTACGAAAGAACTTTGTGTCATTGAAATATAAAGATGGGGAAAAGATGGAAAATTTCCTCAGTAGAGTGGAGTCAGCAGGGAACTTATTAAAAGATGCTGGAAGAAAGATTGATGATGCAGAGATAGCGGTTCAGATGATACAAGACTTGCCATCCACATATGAAGTGACAATGAAAACGATATATGCTTGGGATGATGCTGACTTCACAACCACCAAAGTAAAAGCCGCTTTGATAGCAGAAGCAGGGAGAATGCGTTTGGAAGATCCACAAAAGGATACCAAAACAGAAGTTATGGCTGTCCAAAGTCAAAGTTACAAAAGAGGATCTGGACAACAAACATATGACCGAACCTGTTATAAGTGTGGACAATCAGGACATTACATTAAGGATTGTACAAATCCTCCCAAGACCAAGTGACAATCAAAGAGGAGGACACACAAATAACAGACGTGGTCGAAATTGATACAGAGGGGGACGAAGAGGTTCCAGAGGCCAACGTCAGGGTTTCCAGAACCAGAATCAAGCGTCCGGGTCAAATGCGGGAAATTTTCAGCATGTTTATGATGTAATGGCAGTCTCCAAGAACGAAAATACGGAGAAGATCGATCCAAACCAGTGGACCTGGGACAATGCATCCGGTGCACATTTGTGTAACAACAAAGCTTGGTACTCGGAGTTCAAAGAAATGAAGGCTCAAACGATCGTTCGTATTATGGAAACTTTAAAGTAGTTGAAATTGGTACAGTAGTCTTAAATCACAGTGTCGATGGAGTTGAGAGAAATACCGTGTTACGAAATGTCGGATTTGAACCAATGGGTAGACGCAACCTCATTTCCGGGTACCAAGTGGATAAAAGTAGATTTCATTGGACGGGCGGACATGAATGTGTGCAAGTATTCGACTGTGCGAACAATTTAGTGTTGAAGTTCAATGGTGAAAATGGACTTTATAACATAATGGCCAATTTGAAAAAGAAAGAT
>JAQFZP010002279.1:0-14295 GCA_034695745.1 Geophilus truncorum | reverse complement strand
TGGGTTGAAAGTTAATTAATATAACTTGGTCATTAGCCAATGAGAGTGGGCAAATTGCTTTTTACGAGTCCACTTGTGTGAGCACTGGATATAAGAGAAGTTCTGTTATAAGAACAATTTTCAAAATTCTCATTACTTGTTTTTAATGTTAACATATTCTGCTTATAAGAGGCTTGGATACAAAAGCAGTTCGTTTTTAAGAGCTAGTTTTTGTAATTTTTTATGATTTTTTACACTGATTTTAGAACGTGTATAAAGAGCACGCTTTAAATTTGCACAATGAGAAACAAAAACTCTAAGAAAGAAAAACTAACTTGTAAGATAACAACTAGCAAATAATTATAATAATAATTAATAGCTAAAAAGTCCTAATGCCGATATTGGTGGCCCACTCATGATTTGGTTTATATCAAACGAGAGCTAAAAATGTACAAAGTCCAAAAAAGTAAAAGAACTTGCAATTGAGTTTAGTATTTGATGATTTTGAGCCACTTTATGATTTATCTCATTTAAAAATTATTTTTAAGCTGTTGTTTTTTTGTTGTTTTTTGTTGTTGTTGTTATTAATTTTGACATCCTTTATTATTTTTTAATAGGTTTTTATATAAGAGCCACATTCGGCCGTTCAAACCTCGCTGTTATGAACGGACTCGACTGTATTTTTAAAGCTTGATTTTGAAACTGAAATTAAATAGGCATTTTATCAGTAAAACATTTTTAAAGATTTCATTCATTTTAAACTGAAATTACTGGGAGAAATGTGCAGGAATTTTGAGTCGTTTGGGTATCGTACATAAAGGTTTACTGTTTTATCTAAAATGTGGTTTATTTCCTGGTACAAATCATGTAAGAAAGTAAGTTAGTCTGTTGCCACCAGATGTGTGGAATTGTCAAGAGATGCTTTGATTTATACTGCAGGCAAATGCAAATTCAGGAAATTGCCATTTCAATTGGCTGACCATTGTCCACTTGAAACATGATGGATTTTCTGCTTCCAATTGTCCACTACAACTCATTGTTTGAGCAGTGACCTCAGATTTGTGGGTGCCACTGGGGAATAATTAGGAGTCACTCCCCTCGCTTATTTCGGTGCAATGGAGTCAAACATGGGGTGTGAGATTGAGTTACTACCACATTTATTTTAATTTAAACAAAGAAAATTGCATCAAACTTGATGTTCACGAGACCTTTTATCCCAAAATCGAATTTCTCTTTCTTAAAGTGCTTTTCAACTTAAGAACGGGAACGATTGAGAAGGCAACTCGCTCTAGTTGGTTAAGTGATGGTCATAAAGTTGTCAACAATAACATTAAAGATGTCAACGTTTGCTGACCCAATCATAAACAACAAACTACTAAATATAGTCACGTCCTTTTGCTGAGGGTTAAACAAAACACAGCTACAACTTCTTAATTTAAAATTAAATTAACGAAATTGGATGCAGTAATTTCATAAAATATTCAAAGTTTGTCAACAGACTGGAGAAAAATGACAATGAAAAATGTATTTTTCCGTTACTTCCCCTTATTAATCTTATTTATCTGCATTTGCGATCACATTAAAATATTCATAACAAAAAAGTTGAAGAGTCCACTCACACGCGTACATGTCCACAACTAGGCTTCGAGTGGATGTAGTTGGAGTAAAATGTATAGGGTTTGCGAAGGCGGGGCTACCAGCTGCTTCTTAGAGGGTTGTAGACACGTGGCCATCCACGCGCCATACATCTGGACATTGTGCTTCTTATTGAGGTCGTCTTAAGAGCGCATCTCTTGATCCCAATCCTATCCCATCCTGCGGGATCACGGATCAGATAGATGAAGCAAATTAAAATTATGCTATCCAAGTTATCTTGGAAATAATCTTAGCAGCAACTGCTTATAATTGCCAAAACAAAGCTGGTGGGCCTAATTTATTGCTGTTTTTGCTTGTCCTGTGGTTTAACTAGCAGCTTTTCATGCAGCCATTTAAATTTCTTTTATGAGCTGAAAACAACTTTTACACAAAGTTTTAGTTGAGATCATTGCTAACTGATTTAATTAATTGATGTGAGGAAATGCAGATTAAAGCCATGTGTTTAAAATCATAATAAAGTAATGTTTTCAGTTAATTAAACATTTATACTGACTTCAACAAGACCAAAAAAGGTAAATTTATATTTTTTTTTATTCATTGAATGCATTTTTTAGATCCTGTTTCTTAGCTGACCACTCCCATTCATTTACTTCATAAATTGATGCTTAGCTTGACTGTAAACGCCCTCTAGTATCACCATTGTGAGTTAGGTAAATGAGTTGCCATTAAAAAAATGGGAAAAAAAGTAGATGACATGAGAAATGTTGATGAAAATATTTTATGACAGAAGTTTATAAAAAACTTTATGTAAAGAAAAAGGTAGTTAGATTTTTTTATTCTTCTTCACAAGTGTTTCCCTCTAGGGCTCTTTCCTGGAAACACTAAGCAATAAACATTCAAACCTATGCAAGAGCATGAGTGGCTGCAAGAACTGGTTCAACAACCTTGTTTTCATCCTACCCAAATTCCTGGTTGATCATAACCAAGCCATCTGTATCTGAAACAGTGATTTCATAATTCTTAAGATTTTTTTTATTTTACATGAATTTGTCAACATTTCAAGTATTTTCTCCTCATGGTAAGAACAAACTTTTATAATTGATAGATAGTAATTGCTTTTTGATATGAACTACATGTGATTTAAAAAATTATTACTTAGTGACCTACAGTAAAATGTAGGCCACTTGTTTTGTCCATAATGAGGTTCTGGTATTTAAAAATCATACCAGGACAATATCAATATCAAGATGCAAATAAAAATTCTTCTGTTTTGTAGATGATAATTCTAATTTGTAAATTTCATAAAATTATATTTTATATAAAAGGTAATTAAACCGTGGAGGAAAGATTAAATACGAGGCTTAAATAAAAATTGGTAGAAATTTATTTTAGGTATGCAAAGAATTTATTAGAATTTTCCAGTAGGATTTTGTTATTGGTTAGTCAACAAGATCAAATAGAAAATGATGCAAAATGTTTAATTTATCAAAATCTATTCAATATCTGAATAATTTTATTTTTTGGATATAAAATTTACACAAAATTTGCAATACAAAAATAATATAAATTATCAAACATCTTAAAGAATTTCAACCTATTTTATTAAACAATAAAATTTAATCTTTTAATTTCCCACTTTTTACTTTTTCATTTTTATTTGCATTCATAACCTTTCATCAGCCAATCACAGTTTCATCACAAAAACAAAGCATTGGCGCTCATTTTAAATTGCACTGCACATTTTACCCACACCAAACATAGCTCCTCCTTAAAAACGTCCACAACTCGCACATCACCTCTAATTTTCTTGTAACGTTTGCAAATTTTATTTTTAGACGAACTCTTCGCCACCATGATTGTAATCCGGGTCTAATTAAAAGTGACAAAAAGTACAGTGCGTTGAGTGACCGCGCATGAGTAGCTTTACCCAATGCTCAGCTAGACGTCGCTAGTGTGTGGGTATGAAGCCATGCTGTCTTGTTACTGTTTTACTCTTGACTCGCTAGTATTGGAAAGCCTCCCTCCATGGAGGCAGCGGTTGCAAGTAGCCGGGCGAAATTGCTGCGGTCGCAGTCGTTACCAGCTTTCGAACATTGCCTCTTATCTCTAAGCGGGAACAAGTGGAGAGACGATTTGCTGATTGCCGACCGGCCACCCGCTGCGAAAACAGCAAATGTCGATCATAACAGCAAAGTGGATGGCAATAAGAAAAGTGCTACGATTCGACAACATTACTATCCCGAAGCCGGTTGGGGATGGGTGATCACTGTTTGTGCGAGTTATGTCTTGCTCATATGTCACGGACTCCACATGGCTTATGGTATTCTCTACTTGGAGGTTCTGCAGAAATTTGGACGGGAAAGACAAATCGAAGCAGGTAATTATCTTTTCACAAATTTCTAGTAAGTATTTCGAGCGATGCTTCACTGCAATGCTCTTTTCTAAATATTGGTAAAGCGAAAAAGGCAATGAATTTAAATAGTGGAGATAACAAACTTTTCTTGACTGGCCAGCACCATGAATAAATTTCGTCTGCAGTCGGGAGTAAATTTTAAACATTTTTTACGACATTTCTCGTTTTACTAGCGCTTCAATCGGCTTTTTACGTAAGTTTGTGGGATTGGGTTCACATCCAGTCTGGCAGTCATTTGTGAAGGAAATTTCCGCTCTGTAGACGGTAATAGAAGTCAGAGTGGTCACTATTCGAGGTTTTTTGTGGTTTCCGCAAAAGCAGACCGACTGTCTTTTGACAGTTCGAGTCCGAGACGATGCTAGAAGTCTTTTTTCACAGTCGGATTTGTGACTGGCGAGAGGAAATTAAAAGCGTCTGGTTCAAAGGGGTGTGTGTTAGCTCAGTTATGAGTTATTCGAAGTTTTGTTAGCTGCGAAAGATGAGGTAGTCTAAGTTTTTGATTCAGTGTTGCGTGCAATTTGGCCGCTCTCCAGCAAAAATTTTGATACATTCTTTTCTCAGCTACCCGAGTTTCATGAGATGTTTTCTCTATTTACAAGTCTCATTTTTTTCTGCGAATGGCGTAGAATAGGAGCTTGGGATAAACACAAATCTCATAAATTTCCCCTCTATCGTTGGTCGTTGGTTTCACCCGACCAAGAACAAAACATGCAAGGAAAATCAATCCTTAGAATCACTTTAGATACTCTTAATCTGATCTCAAACATAAGGTAAATGTGAGGAAAATAGAGTTGAGAAAATAATTTTTGACTGATTAAAATTCAAACACAAAACTACATTTCACATTAAAACGGTTCAATGGTGTAGTTACTTTTGAATTTCAGTTATTAAATGACCATTTATGTAATCTCTAAACACGGTAATTTCAAAATGTTAGCAAAGTGCATAATCATCATCATCATGGAGGAATAATTAGGAGTTTGCAAAACAGATCAATGTTTTACTCTTTAAAACCTTGTCTTTATCTGCTTTTCTTATCTCTTTCGCCATATAATTAAAAGGCAGTTGTGCAGTCGAGTTGTCTCTAAGTAGAGGAAGTTAAGGAATGTTTGATGGCTTGAAACAACAGTAATGACCTGTACATGTGCACAAACTCATTCATTTCATTAAAACTTGCAGGGAGGTTGCTCTCTGCGCAGTCAAAAACCAGGCATTTTTAAGTCGGTTCAAACCAATGTCAACACTGCAACGACTTTGTTTGCAATAAATGTTCTTTTACATCGACTTGATAACAATAAATGATGTTTACCAATGTTTAACATTGCTTTGATGACATTAAATGTTGTTTAACAGGCCTAAATTCCTTTTTCAATTAAAAGAATTGTGTAAATGTTTGTTTAATACTGAAAAACAGGTATTATCACGTTACTGCTGTTATTAGAATGAAAGCATGCGCGTTTCCAAATAGCCAAACTATTGTTTCAGCGGATAAAAACAAGCAGATAAATATTCCCTTTGTTCGTGTCGTTACTCCAATAAGCGATGTTTTTCCCACTAAAAACTGACTTCTAATTATGTAAATGAACATAGTTTACGACTTCCTACACAGAAATAAGGTTTATGATTTCAATGTACGTTAAGTATAAAGTGTTGTTTTGATTATTTCATCACGCAGGACTCAAGTCAGGTCACAATTGATTCGAGCAGTAAAATTTTATAGGGTTGAAGAAATGAAAAAATCGAAGGGTTAAGCGTTACGCTGAATATCTACACCAGACACGCTATCTTGTTAAAAACCCCAGTCACGAAATCAAATACAAGAACAGAACTAACATTTTTTTTATAAAATATACATATTACATGTCGATTATTTTGTAACACTGCAGTAGGTAGAGGAAAAATGGCACAGAGAGAGGGGAAAGAGCGTGTGTGTGTGTGTGACTTAGGTGACGCATTAGACTTGTGATTGATAGGGTACTTTATCAAATGGGACGCGAGTGATGGGAGGTCTGGGTTCAAATCCCGGCACCAGCTTTATTGTGAGGAATTTCTGCTTGTGGATACTGGACAGGGTTGTAGAACTCTCGTTGACCAACTAAACTCGGTTCTCCGCGGTTTAATGGCTTTTACTGTAAATGTCGGACGGTTCCCCGTTTCTAACTGCGTGCAAACCTCTTCAATCTGTAAAGTTTCCGCTTTCTCTGGACTTGTCCTATTGTGGACAGGTCAGAGGCTCTTGGATCGTGACCAGCAGGAGGAATAAATACATAAATGTAAATACATTTAAAGATTGTTGCCGAATGACTGAATAAATTGTAAAATGTAAATTTTAGACTTTGTTTTGTTGCTTGTCATCGTGCTTTGGGGAAATAAAGGGTTATATATTATGGCAAAAAAGGAGAATAGGAAAGAGTGAACGTGCGTGTGTGTGTGTGACTTCGGCGACCCATTACACTGTTGATTGATAGGGTACTTTATCAAGTGGGACACAAGTGATGGGATTGTGCAATGATCACTTTGCGAGCCTATTTATTTTGCACGAGCTCTGCAACTGATTTTTACTCACTTTGAGGTTATTAATGTGAGCGTTAACTGCAATTACTTCAATTAATTGCGAATGTATAGCGGGAGAATTTTAAAAGAGGGCTTTTGAGATGTTTTCTTGACTAAATTGACTGTGATTGAACGACAACAAATGGAAGAGAGTTTTTTGTTGTTGTAGTTTTCCATTTTTTGCTTGGATAATCAATAGACTCGGAATGATTGATTTCCTGCTTAATTTGGGGTGTCACTGTGACACTCTTTATTTAAAAAAAGAAAAAAATTGGATAAAATGATGTTTTCGAGAAAAAAAAGGATTGAGAAATTAGGTGAATTAATTATTTTTTTTGGTTATCACTTTTAGCGTTTATTGGCGTTTTAAATCATTAGGTAGAAGTAGAGATGAGAATCCGTTCCGTGTAATATTTGAGATTGGGATTCGAAATGGTGCCTTTGCCCTCAAGAGGGGGCACCGCCCTGATGAACTCCCCTTCCTGCCATTCACCTACTTTTCTTAAGTTACTGCTTGTGTTTTCTTGACTGATGTGTGCACACAGATAAGCATTTTTCAACCCTAATTGATTCATTAGGAAGCAAGTAATGGTTGTGCATAATTTCCACTTTTTGCTTTTTGTGCGGAAAAAAGAAACTTAACTTGGGGAAATGTACAAAGCAAAGTCAGTGAACAATTGAATAAGTTGAGAATAAACAAGGAAGTACTAGAGGAAGTAGGTGGATTTGAATCTAAAAGTGGAAGCAAAATGTGCGTTGACATCAGTTTTTTGTTAAGGAAAAAAGTTGTGAACAAGATGATAAAAATGAAAGATTGCGTGTTGACTTTTCTGCTTGTTTTTACTTGTCATTGGTATTTAATTAAGAAATAGTAAAAGAAATGGAGGTTGAGATTGCGAATAATTTATTAGACAGTTTGACTCTTATGACTGCTAATATAAACTTATAACTTATAGACTTAGGGCTGTAGGCCACGATGATGAAAAGACGAGTTCATAGGTGGCGCTGCATTAGACTCCTAATTAGCTATCAAGGGATTTAGTGTTTTTTGTTTTTTTTATCACTAGGGTATTTTTGCCTTCTGCCGTGAATGTTTTTATCAGATGGGGTTTTTAATTTTAATGGCCACTATTTTTAGTACCACCTTTTCTCTCGAGGTGTTTATTTGGTAATGGCTCACAGCTTTGGATGTTTTTGTGGGAGTTTTTGCGGTGAAGTGAGGTTGACTTATCCTTTTTTGGCTATTTAAGGAGATTATTATACGTTGGAGGTCACGGAACTAACTTATAATAAGCATTTACTAAAAATAAATTTATAATTATACGTTAGAAAGAGTATAATTTAGTTTAAAATAATTTATTTTACGTAATGGCATTACGTATTGTACGTAATGGCATAAAGGAAATAGCTATTAAAAAAGTGTGTATTTACTATAATAAATAACGGCGCTTTTTATTCCGAGTAATAACTCAAGTCGAATGGAGTTATTAAATTTTTACGTGCTGAATTTAAATTTTTTTTTCTTTTCTGTGATTAAAAAAAAAAAAAAAGATCTTGCTTTTGAATTTGTCTGGAGATTTTTTTATGCGTTAATTTATTGATTCCACGTAAATCAAATTAGTTTATCCTGAACAAATGACTGCAGCTGGACAAAAAGGCGGATAGTCGGATAGAAGATGAATTTATCTCTCTTTATACAAAGATGGGAGTCAAAATAATCTAATCATTAAATAAGTCAGTAATTCTAGTGAAAAACTTCATTTAGACTTTGGGTTAAATTGAAAGAAAATGTGCGCGGAATAGAAATGAAAACGCAGACAGGGAGAAGCAAAAGCAATATATACAGACGGGAAGAAAAAGTAAAACTGAGAGACCCTAGATCCAATTCTCTCTTTTAGCTTCACTGAGGCATAAGCCATTAGCTTCTCGAAGTGTGACTACACTTGAGCAAGTAGAGGGATGGATTTTATACTCGACTCGACTCTAATCAATACGTGCTTTGTCACATACAGCATTGCAAAAAGATAAATTTCTTTTTGTTATGGTTGGATGTTTGGAAAAGAATCGAGATCGATGCACTTTTGTGTTTAAGGGCCGAACTTAGCTTTATTAAAATAATACATATGGTGTATGGTGCACATGTTGGAAACTTCTACGTTCCTATTACTTTAACCGATCGATCGACGCGTTAGTTTAGGTACAAACAAGATGTGTTTTCTCTTAACGGATCATGTCCACAGTGCAGGTGGTAGCTAACACTTCATGCCATAAAAGATATAATATTTTGCTTCGTATTTAGACAATAAATGTTAAATGAAATAAAATTGTGCGATTTTTTTTATGTAGATATGGTGATACGAATCTGGTATTTTCAATTGGTTTCAAGACTTGAATGGAAAAACAATTCCGAATCAATTGCTGACACGCAGCTATTGGAAATCCTCTTTCTTTGGGAATTGGTGCTCGAGTCTATTCGAATTGCTAACGTAAACGTCCACTTTTTTTCTTCAAATGGAATTAAGTAACCACATAAGAGTTTCCCAAATGCCTCTCATTATTCCACTCACAAAACCAAGCTTTTCGAGTGCAGTTTTCAATCCCGTCTAATTAAAAGTGGTTCAAATCGCTTATTTTATGAATTTAATTGTGCCATCAGCAGTTGTGCAATTTAAAATATAAAAAAATTAGCATTTTGTGATATTTTTTGTTTTGTGACAAGTGGTGCTATTTTTTACTTTTCAATTACCATTTCTATAAGATTTTTTCCTCTCACTTTCTGATCGAATTGTGGAATTTCTTTTTTATATCTCGAAGTTTTTTCTATTTGATGGTTGTGGCTATTGACGCTTATGGCACGAGTGGCAATGGATTTTCTTTCTTTCCCCAGATTTTCTTTTTATATTTTCATTATTTTTCCTTTCAATCTGTCTAAAGCCATCACAAATCGCGCGGAAACACAGTTAATGCCTGTTGTCACTTTCGACCGCTGCTAACACTTTCCAATACGAGAAATTTAGCGGCTGAGTAAATTCGGTTGAAGCTAATGTCATTACACTCCACATCTTTCCTACTTTTTTTTTATATGATTGGATTTGCGGTACTCATGTGGCTGCTAAGTTGCTTACTGTGCTGATAGCTCTGCTTTCACCAACACTTAATTACTTGATGATGACACTTGTTAATTTCAATTGCACCACCTGCTATGCAACCGCCATTAACACGTCATAACTTGCGAATTAACGTACCTACATTGCTCCAAACAGCTACAAAGTAATAAAAAGTAGAGATAGCAATCAGAATATTGCACAGCAGGCAAAAAAAAACTTGACTTTATATTAAGTGGTCAGGAAATAAATATCTTAACTTTAAAAAAATTTAAAATTGTTTCTTTCTTTTTTTTTTTTTTAGTTTGGCTCGGTGCACTTTCATCAGCTCTGTCCATGGTGTTGACACCAGTAGTGGTAGCCATGTGTCGGCGTAAGAGCACTCGATTGACGGCAGTTCTGGGTGGGCTAACAACTGCTCTTGGGTGCCTTTTTACATCTTTTGCATCTCAATTCCATCAGCTCTTTTTTAGTTTCGGAATCATGACCGGAATTGGTATTGGAATTGTGCGAGACACATCCAATTTAATGGTGGGTCAGTATTTCAAGCGCAAAAGAGAGATGGTCGAAATTGTCGTAGTCGGCTCCAGCGGATTGGGAATCGCGGTTACCTCTTTACTTATTCACCAATCCATCCAGTAAGTTTTACATATTCGACTTCATCTTTGTTTTACTTTATTGAAATTCCACTTTTTGTATTTTCAGAGCTGTCGGCTGGCGATTGGGTTTGCAAGCGTTTACGGGTTTAGTGTTTGTTTCTTTCTTCCTCGGAGTGTTCTACAGATCGGCTAGTCTTTATCACCCGCAAAGACGAGCGATTTTGCACTTAAAGAACCAGAAGCGCAAGATGAAAGAAAAGAAGCCGAGAACTGAAGATAAACAACAGTTTTTCGATTTCAAAACCTTGAAATCTCGGACGTTTCAAATTGTTTTAACTTCAGCTGCTGTTGGTGCTTTTGGGATCAGCACTCCAATTGTCTTCCTTGTAAATAAAAATTTACTTTTTTATATATCATTATTTTATTTAAATTCTTTTTTTAATTTTAGGCTTACGAAGCAAAACAAGATGGCCTGTCAACAGAATCAGTTCTAGTTATTCAAGTCTTCCTCGGAATCGCTTTTGCAGTCGGCTGTGGCACGTTCGGTTTTATAATAATCCGAAACAGCTCCGAGTGCCGGATAGCCAGGCAATATTTATGCCAAGCCTCGACTTTTATGGTAGCTGCTGCAACAGTTGCTTTTACTGCCGTGCACGGTTATCACGGTTATATTTTTTTCGCTTGGATTTATGGTTTGTTTTGCGGAAGTTACAACTACACCTTAAAGATGTTCATGTACGAAAAAGTACGAGCACATAACTTTGCTTTAGCTTGGAGTTTCATCCAGTGGGCACAGTCGATTCCGATGGCTTTTGGAGCTCCCATTACAGGTGATTATTTCCAGATGATGTTTATTGACGAGTAGAGAAACGCTTCAATGATAGCGATAGAAAACAGACTCAAATGTTGAAAAGATTTAGATATTATCGCGAAAGGGTAATTGGGAGTGGAATGTTATGGTCTCAGATTGATTTTACTCTCGAGTCTGGAAAAATGCCAATGTCAGATTGCCAGAAGTAAAATAAATATTGTTTTCATATTTTCAACTTTTTACATTTAGATAACGATAACTACCGAGATTGTAATGGTTTATACGAAATTTAATTCAAATAATTGCCACTAGATGGCAAGCAATTATCGTTATTCATTTCCAAAGAATGAAAATTTACTCTTGTTATTTTCAGGTTACATGAATTCTTCTAGTTTAGGAAACCGTTCAGGTTACTACTTTTCTTCAGCATGCGTCTTGACTAGCAGCATTGTTCTACTCTTAGTAGATGTACATAAAAGACAGATTCACAAACTCCATCGCAGCAAATACAACTCTTCCGTTTTAAACCAGCACAAATGCTTCCATCCCGCATGTGTTCACAGCCATTTGCAGGGTTCTTCCACCTTGCCTGACATGGACGGCCAAATGAGTGCAGTTTCGGGGCTGCACTCGCGGTGCTTCTCTGTAAACGACCTCAGACATCCAGAACTGACCTGCATTTCAGAAGAAGGCATTGCAGAGTTGGGCAATGATATGTTTGATGACTACGACCAATATCTTGCCGACTGCATGACTTCGTGCGACCAAGTCGAAAATTATTTAATGCTCAGTGAATACGAAAACAACCTGATTAAAACGAGGGAAATCGATTCACTCGTCGACAGGAACAAGAGACGGAAGTCGCTCAGTAAATTTCAACGGATTAACACCATGGGACACTCCGAAGACTTGTTTTCGTCCACGACCGTCAACGAAGAACGCAAGAATAACGCCGCTGAAAAGACATCGGCGAGCAAAGACGGGTCGACCGCGAGTTTTAATGCGTGGAAATTGTTGCAAAAGTCTTCTTGTAACATACCTGTGATCGACGAAATTACAACGGCGTTGTAATCGCTTTCGGTTTTACTCTTTGCGCTAGTTTCGAGAGAGAAAGAAAAAATTTAAATGGTATTATTGTCTTGTTATGTAAACCATCTTTTGTTAGTTAGTTTGTTTCCTGTTTGCGGGGATGATTTCCTGAAAGTGTTGGCGTTATGACAGATGTGGGCCAACCGGTTTGCCGGTTTGGTATCTTAAAAACAGTTTGGTTTGTTTTTAGTCGTTTGAACCGCGGCCCAGAAAAATAAAGAGATGATAGCAGTAAATGAACCTTGAAAATGACTTGGCCATTTAAAATGTTTACATTTGGTCCACTTGTTTATCAAAATATGTAAGAGATACACAAATTTGACATTTTGTAATGTTTTATGCATTGATGGTCGAATTAGAGCACTTATTTAAATTTTTTTATTAAAAATAAGTGCTGAATTCAGGGTTTTGTTAAGTGTGCCATTGTGTATCATAACGTAAGAGGAACTAGATAGGATTTTCTATGTCACTTTATTGATAAAACTTTTAATGATCGAATTTGGCTGAATTTACATTGATTTTTATACAATTTTAATGATTGTTTTTTTTTACAATGTAAAGTAATATTTATTACAATTTGGATATTTTTAATGTGGAATTGAAATTTAGAAATTGAAAAGATGAATAAAATATTTCTCATTTTGAAGTTTTAATTACAGAAAATGGCACTTATTGCTAAGTTTTGTGATACTCTTAATAATGACGTCCATTTTGATATATCACGTCCATTAATTGCATTCAGTGTGTTTTAAGTCTGAGAAACATCAGGGTATACGTAACTGCTGTTTTGTAGAATCTTGTAAATTGTTGAAATAAAAAATTTCTTTGTAGTAGATAAATTACGTCACATTTTTTTTTCTAACTTGAGGATGATCAGGAACGAGAAAGAAGCATTAGTGGAGGTTTTAGTTTTATCAATAGAGCTCTAGATAACACGGTATAAAAAAATTACTAGAAGGTTTAAAGGATTTTCTACTGAATCTGGGTGAATGTAGATAAAAACAACGCCTTATTATTCTGGTTTGATTATTAAGGCACAGCTTAACAAGTTCTGCGAATCTAGGTAAGACTAAAGTGTCGTTTTGAATGCTGCAATAAACAATAAGTGAAAAGTTTTTATTTATTTTGTCTCAAAGGGTGTTTCCACCAGATAACAAGTACAGCATAAAAAAGGGAGTAGGTGGGGGATTCATTGATCCATTTTTCAAAAAATTTGTCCAAGCTCTACTTGACTGAAATCAATAGAAATGTTTTTGTACATATTATTCACAATTGCAGGGTATTATGTATTGAATTGAAGGAAGTAAATAAGATGATCACAATACTTAATCCACTTACAAGCAAGAAATTTATGCTCCTTGCTCTTGTATCTTCCTCATGTTTTACAAAAACATGGAGGAGGGGAAGATTTAAAGCATCAATTTATTGCAACATTCTTTCTACAACTCCTGTAATAAATCTAAGGATATATTTGGCTACAGAAGAAATATTCCACCAAATATTCGTTTAAAATTTTTTTTTTTCACATACATGTGCCATGTGTGGTTTTAATTTATTATGCCTCACATTGCAACATCATCCCTAGAAATTTGTGTGTTGTGCAACAGGGAAGTACAGTTGCTCCATTAAATTTGAATTTTCAAGAATTAGGTTCCAGGACCATCATCTTTAACTGCACTGTTTTCCTCATGTGTACTCAATTTCTTTAATTTTGCAAACTTCAGGTGTAAAATCAATTGACATTATCACAAGGTCACCTCATGTTTATTTTGCTGCTCTTGCCTCAACTTATTTACCCACATTTTACAACTATGAGTCATTTTTTAATGCTTTATCCCTTCTTGCAGTAATTACTCTTGACATTAGGTAGCTATTGTTCTGTTATTATGAAAAATGGTCGTGGTTGGTCAAATTTTTTTGTATGCAATAAAGTTAATGGAGAGGTGTGTGCACTGACCTACAACTAATTACATTCAGCCATTCAGGAGTCACTGAAGAAACATTCCTTGAGCTTTTCTAGGTAACATTTAGATATGAAGAAAAAATGTTGAAAGTCATGTAACATGTTACATGCGCAATGTTGAAAGTTTGCATATAATGAGGCGGTGTTGTGTAATTACCAAATTATGTAAATAGGAAGTTGCAGGATCT
>JAQFZP010002278.1:0-14298 GCA_034695745.1 Geophilus truncorum | reverse complement strand
ATTGAAATATTTCAGTGTAAAGTTATACGTTTTATCCGTTTACGTCGTGATACGTTTGGTTTCGCAAGAGCTCTAATTTTAAAAAGATCACATTTAACCCTGAAAATAGATGGATGAATAAAAATGGCGTCGTCAATCGTGTAAACAAACATATGCGTATACGTTATATACGTATACGTTTATATTTATTGGAAATTTATTGGAAATGCGTACAGATCTACGTAATGTCGTTGCGGAATAACGTACGAACGTATAGAAGCGTGAATTTGTTCATTCTTAACGTTTATACGTATACGTTCTTATACGTGTATTCGTTTGAGGTGCGCAAACTCTTGATTCAAGATTTATACGAACGAATGTGCGCATCAACAACATTAGAGCTCTTGAGAAAAAAATGAAACTGAACACGCAAAACGTGTAATTTAACTGAAGATATATTGTTTATTTACTAAACTTTTGCTTTGCTTCAGGTAAGAATTAGAGTTTTGGCTAAACGATGGGTCACATTTATCATTTGATACATTTGAACGAAAATTTATGTCGAAAAATATTAGAAAAATTACCAAACTTGAAGCATTTCGGATTTGTCGGTCACCGATCCTTTCTCGGTCGAAGACAACGTTTTCTCCATATTGGTACAGTTTCATTTTGAAAGCCTGATGCTGTCTGACTGGACTTCAGAAACGGGAATAAACGCACTCTGTTGTCTATAGAATCCAAAACGAGGCAAACTCTTGTCGTTTTGAACTTAGGTTTCGACCCACTGCCCATCACATGTGTTCTCACCGTATTGCAGTCACTGCCATTACTCGAGAACGTTGGGTTCTTTCAAGATTCGCATTGGCTTTTTGCACTCAGACCCGAAATATTCCAAAGAAAATTCAAGCTGCGTGCCATAAGCTTTTGCAACGAGAGTTCGGGTTAGACGCATGAATTTGTTCATTCTTAACGTCTATACATTTGAGTTGTGCAAACTCTCTTTGATTCAAGATTTATAAAAACAGATTAGAGTTGGGCGCGGACTCAAACGGTTGACCACCCGCCTCGCCCCACAACTGCACCTGCCCAATCCGCACTTGCTCCAGAACCGCTCGCACAAATCCCTATTATTAAGCCTGATTCCCACTTGTACGTTAAGTTAAGTTACGTTTTAATTCAGCCAATAGCAAGCAGCTACACATGGTTTAATCTAGTGTACGGTATAACTGCTTGCTATTGGCTGAATTAAGACGTAACTTAACGAACCAGTGTGAACCTGGCTTTAGGTTTCTTTGCAACTGAAATGATATTATTAAATCAGTAAAGCACCAGCTTTGCCCAAGGTGACATCTTTCTTTATTCTCTCTCTCTCTTGACTACTTCTTCATTGCACTAACACTGTAAAAAATAAAAGAGTAAAAAGGTGTAAAAAAAACACTTCTTTAAGTGTAAACAGCTTGTCCCTATTTAACTCTCATTTAGAGTAACATTACACTGTGGTGGTGTAATAGACAAAAAGTGTAAACTAAACACCTTTATACTATTACACCCTGGTGGTGTAAAACAACTCTCTGAGAATGTACAATTACACCTTATAGTAGAAAAACAATTATACACTTTTTTATTACACCTTTATTTTCTAGTGAGAATAACTTTACACTCTATTGAAAATGCCAATCACATTACACCTTTTTGCACAATGGGTGTAAATGTTTAACTTTACACCTTTTATACAAAGATTTGTTTAACACCTCCTCTTTACACCTTTGTGTACCCATTATACACTTATTTAAGTGTAAATGAGTAGGAGGATGGTGTAAATAAGCTTTTAACATTTATTTACACCTCAAATTTTTTACTGTGCATTAGCCCTAACTTAAGAGACTTAGCTTTTTAACCTCTGCCACTTTTATGATTGCTTTACAGTTAACTTTTTAGTATATCTTTTCATATCTTTCTATTCTGTTTTTCAACTAACTTTACATTTTTTCATGCTGTAGCAAGTGACAGGAAACTGTCTGCTTTCAACCATGAACATTGCAAATATAAATATAAATACAATTAAATGTTACTTTTTAATTGAATTTTAAATAAATGTGATTTTAAGGTGATTTTAAGGCGCATAAAATAAATTTTCAAACTGCATAAGCTGGTTAAGAAAACTTCGTTTACCAACTTTTACGCACATGCATAGTTACCAGCAACCCCGACTGTTTTGATTTGTCGAACCGTCATTTTCTGTCGCTTCGGGTGTTTCCCCTCCGTTTGTCGTCAAAATCGGGTCGTTTTTCATCAAATTTGTGAAAAACTCATTGTAAAATTTAAGTAATAAATACTCTTCATCATTTAAAATTCAAATTTATAATATTGGTATTTATCTTTTTAAAAATTTTACTCACTGGTTTTGACTGTCACTACGTTTACATGGACAAAATAATCCAGAGATTTTGAATCCGAATTTAAAAAATACGATAGCGGCATGTGTTTACATGTTCGTATTTTTTACTTGTCACACGATCTGCGCAATATGGGATTATTTTGTCCATGTAAACGTAGTGTGTGTATGTTTGTAAGTTTGAAATTTTGAAATACTCGTCAGCGTAATTATGGCGTCATTATCGAAAAGACAACAGCACTACGAAATTATGCTTTCAATCAACCGTAAATTGAGAAAATTATTTCTAAAGCAATGGCAAAAATGGCCGAAAACAAATGGCAATACACAGCAGATGACAGTTTAATTTTCATATCGAGAATGGGTCAGTGTGCTCGAAGGACAAGCTGTGCAAGACACAAATCTCTACTCGCAGAGCGGAAATGTGAATTTGTGTGGAACTTTCAACTGCTGTGAACACATCTTATAACACATCTTATGGTGTGGACACACTATAGGCGCGATTCGCGTAGAGAAGGCGACTTGTAACAACAAACCGGCACGCGATTTCCCAATTCGCATCGCTAATGCGATGTTGTCGCGACACAACAAACACATTCATCATCGAATTGGACAAATAACGTTTTGGGTGGATACGTTATCCTACAACATTACATGTTAAGTACAAATTTTGTACACAAAGTTATAAGCTAAGCTCGTTTATTGATTCCACTAGTCCACTTGCTGGATTTGGCTGGTGCCATTATTCTTCGAGATTACACGTGAGTTCATAGAGCCCTGTCATTGACTGCGATTTTAATTCACTTGGGACAAGTACTTTCAAAATCGCGTCGCCAAAGTAGTTTGGCTCTACGCGAATCGGAAGTGACGTTATATTTTCGACCGGAAATCGCCTTCGCGACGCGAATCGCGCCTAGTGAGTCCACACCATTATGGAAAACAAACCTCGATTTAAGCTCGGAAATGAAATCAAAACTATAAAAAATGGCGCACATCAGTAAAGCATCAGCTTTGCTCACTGCAACAATCTTTTTTATTCTCTCTCGCTCTCTCTTTGCTTCTTCTTCACTGTTCTAACACTAACATTAGCCCTGGAATGAGACTTAGTTTTTAAATCTCTGGCACTTGGGCCTAACCTGAAACTTGTCTCTAACTTGGCAAAATAGGCATACCAGTACTTATACTTCTATTTAAAATTTAAAATTACAATTTTATTATAATCCGGCACTGACCCTCACCTAAAATGCCACCCCTTTGATTAGCCGCCCTTGTGCAGTGCACAACCGGCACACCTATATGCAGCAGCCCTGACTATAAGCTTGAGCTGAGCTCAACTCTACTCAATTCAATGACGAAATCGACGACTTCGAAATTTACATCAACGAAATCGTCGGAGAAATTTATTCGCGTTTAAAAGAAATCAGAAAAGCTTTTTTCAAGCATAAAAAACTCGAAAAAGATGTGAAATCTTACACAGAAGCGAACGGTAAACGAGAAATTTCGACCGGTGTCCTCGGGACATTATACTCGAATCGGTCAAACGTTTATTGGAAGATGCGAAAAGGTCACCCGCTTTCACCCGAATGGCCACGGCTTACTACAGATTAAGATGTGCTCTCAAGGCCAGAGACAGACTCGCCCACGGGAAACCGGGAAATTTCTCGGTGGGCCCCAATCATAATTTTAAATTTTGGCATTAAAAGGCGCTTTTACAAATTTCTACTGGAAAAACTTATGTTTGAGTGGGCCCTTTTACAAGTTTTCCCGGTAGAAATTTTAGACCCAGACCGCCCCTGCTCAAGGCATATACAAATTATAAAGAAGCATTTAAATCCTTTAGCATCGCCATCAGGTTGAAATGTGAGTCAAAAGACTATAGGGAATTGTGGGAACAGTGCCGGAAGGAGATTCTGAAAACGATCGATTCCGTTGAGTTTTTTAAACGTCATGAAAACGGCTCACGACTAAACGCGGGGTATACTCCAATTAGGGTACCCTACTGGGGTACCCAAAAATACCAGACATGATTAATGCATCAAAAATTTCTAAAAGCTATTTCATTATATGTGTATATTTTAAATTATTTGCCGTAAAAATGGCAAAAAAAACCAAAAGTAATAATTATGTTTTCATTTTCTAAGAACTCAGACATTATCCACTGGGCTACCATACTCAGATTTAAGAACACTGGATGGGCACGTGAATATGTTGGTTATCTAAAATGAGAAATTTACTGAAAAGTTTCCAATTTCATGGTAACCAATAGTTTACGCAGAGTTTTGTTTTTATTCACGTATAACGTTTATAAGTTCATATGTCGATCAGTTTGCCATAAACAAATGCGGTGGTCATACAGTACAGTATAACAAACGAATTTATTGGAAATGTTTTGAAATTAAAATTTTGTTATTTTAATTGTCGTATTTATTTTGGCATGGAAATTATCGTTTTCGACTTTTTATTGTTTTTAAAAAGATCACATTTGAACCCCGAAAATAGATCGATGAATAAAAATGGCGTCGTCAATCGTGTAAACAAACATATGCGTACAGATCTACGTAACGTCGTTGCGGAATAACGTACGAACGTATAGAAGCATGAATTTGTTCATTCTTAACGTTTATAACGTTTATACGTATACGTTCTTATACGTGTATTCGTTTGAGGTGCGCAAACTCTTGATTCAAGATTTATACGAACGAATGTGCGCATCAACAACATTAGAGCTCTTGAGAAAAAAATGAAACTGAACACGCAAAACGTGTAATTTAACTGAAGATATATTGTTTATTTACTAAACTTTTGCTTTGCTTCAGGTAAGAATTAGAGTTTTGGCTAAACGAGGGTCACATTTATCATTTGATACATTTGAACGAAAATTTATGTCGAAAAATATTAGAAAAATTATCAAACTTGAAGCATTTCGGATTTGTCGGTCACCGATCCTTTCTCGGTCGAAGACAACGTTTTTTCCGTATTGGTACAGTTCTCTTTTGAAAGCCTGATGTTGTCTGACTGGACTTCGAATAAACGCACTCTGTTGTCTAGAATCCAAAACGAGGCAAACTCTTGTCGTTTTGAACTTATAGGTTTCGATCCACTGCCCATCACATGTGTTCTTACCGTATTGCAGTCACTGATACTACTCGAGAATTTTGGGTTCTTTCAAGATTCGCATTGGCTTTTTGCACTCAGACCCGAAATGTTCCAAAGAAAATTCAAGCTGCTTGCTATAAGCTTTGCAACGAGAGTCCGGGTAAGACGCATGAATTTGTTTTTTTTTACGTTTATACATTTGAGTTGTGCAAACTCTCTTTGATTCAAGATTTATAAAAATAAATTAGAGTTGGGCGCGGACTCAAACGGTTGACCACCCGCTTCGCCCCGCAACTGCACCTGACCAATCCGCACTTGCTCCAGAACCGCTCGCACAAATCTCCGGATTGGAATAAAAAAATTGAGGCGTCTCAATAATCCCAAATCCCAATTATTAAGCCTGATTCCCACTTGTACGCTAAGTTAAGTTACGTCTTAATTCAGCCAATAGCAAGCAGCTACACATGGTTTAATCTATTGTACGGTATAGCTGCTTGTTATTGGCTGAATTAAGACGTAACTTAACGAACCAGTGTAAACCTGGCTTTAGGTTTCTTTGCAACTGAAATGATATTATTAAATCACTAAAGCACCAGCTTTGCTCAAGGTAAAACATATTTTTATTCTCTCTCGCTCTTGGCTTCTTCTTCACTCGTCAACTTCCTCTTTATATGAAACTCGACACTGGAAGTAGTCGAGAATTTGATTTCGAAATGCGATCTGACGAAACTCCCTATGGCGATTGCAGGCTACATGCAATTGCAAATGCTGTACTAGCGAGATACGATTTGATCACTACCGTAACGGTTACGATCACATCTCATACTTGTCCCAGTAGCTAGATAAGTGAACCGAATTAAACTTATTTGACCATGGTCACGGTGTAATTTAATTAGAAAAACATAACTAATGGAATCGAGAATGTCGTAATTGTTAATTTCATAATCGTGCATCAAACATTTTTTAAAATTGTGAAAGGTGAGTTACTCACCTTTCACAATTTTTGTTTCAAAATGATGACATGTGACCAGTAAGTTCAAACATCCATTAACTTTCATTTCATAAAAAAAAATTATAATTAAAATTAAAAAAAAAAAAAACTTGCATTGGGCCTATTTAATAAAAATCAAAAATT
Organism: Geophilus truncorum; assembly: GCA_034695745.1. NCBI lineage: Eukaryota > Metazoa > Arthropoda > Chilopoda > Geophilomorpha > Geophilidae > Geophilus > Geophilus truncorum. The sequence continues at coordinate 7,693 of JAQFZP010002278.1, read as the reverse complement.
ATATTTTTTTTTTCAACTTTCTTGCAGTTGTTTGCTTCAAACTGAAGACACAACTACTCGTGTTTTGTGGCCACACATTCTGCAACGACTGTATAACAGTGGAAAAGGGTCAAGTGGTGTGTTAACTGGTCAAAATGATTGTCCAAGAGACCGAAGAACCGAACGAAATCGATGTGAAAATGACAGAAAGATGTCACCAGTTTAGACGCAATTTATTTGTTTAATATTGTGCGAGGGAGTTTCCTTAGTTTTTCCGTTAGGCCTCGGTTGTTCATGTGAGATTCATGTTTCACCAATTATTAACATGCTCGAATCGCACGATATTAAACAAGTAATTGTGAAGAAACTGGTGGCATCTTTGTCTTCACTAGGCAACACTGTTTTCCTTTGATGGTGAAAACTATCCGAATTCTAAAATCCTGCGACTATCACATAACATTATGTTTGGATGCGGCCGATCGAAGTAAAAGGTAAGATAAATTTGATATTTTTTAATGTTTCTATATAAAAAATTAATGTTTTTATTTAATTTTTATTTTTAGGCTTTAAAAAAGCTGATCGGCCGCCAGGGGGAGAAAAATTCCAAGCTCTAGCCTACACGCGGCCTCCCCTGTCAGATAACTACAAGTGTGGTTAAACCAATAGGGCCAACTGGTTACAATCACTTTGTTATTTGTCATTTTGAAAGGTAATTTTACAGAGAATGTCTTATCTTGAAATCGCATGTGTAAACATGTTTAAATTTAATAATGTTAATATAAGCATCGCGTTGGTACTTCGAAGTAAAAGCATTGATTTATTTTAGTTTTAATAAATTTTGGATAAAATAAGTGCGTGTTTAAGATTTTAATGCAAATCGATGAATTTTGTCGAGTTTAAATGTATTTTTCGTTTCAGATTTTTCCAATTTTTTCAATTTGGAGTTAAACCGTCTTTATTTGCGGCGGCGGCGGCGGCGCAGGTCGGGGTAGAAGCCGCAGAGACTCGGACTTAATCGGACAGACAATAAAGATCACGCAGGGACAATACAAGGGACTCATTCCAAATTGAAATTTCCAAATGTCAAACTATTTCGGTCGATTGCACTTGTATTGCAGTTGTGTATAGTATGTTGGAGTAGGATTTTGGGTAGGTAGAAGATAAAAGTTCAAAATTTAAAGTCGATTTTTTTAAGTTTTTAATTGAGAAAAGTGGATTTGTAATGGAAATATTTTGAAAAATCGATTTTTACAGTGCAAATGGTTTTTAAAAAACATTGACTTTTACGTTTTTTGACTGTAAAAAAGCCGATTTGTATTAATAAATGTTAAAAAATATCGATTTTTATGTGAAAAGTATTTTTTTTTAACGGAAAAAAATTCGAAGAATTGAGTTTTAGAAGGTGGAAGTCGCTTTTTAATCGAAAATGTCTGTTGAAATAGTAAAATTATTCATTATTTTAGTGAAAAAACTTGAATTATAATCGAAAAATTTTTATTGTAGATATTTAGTTGAAAAAGCCAGTTTTTATATGAAAGATCGTAAAAAATTGAAAGTATTTGAAAAATCGATTTTTAACGGGAAAAACACAATTTATAATCAAAAAAGTATTTTAATAGTTAAAATTCTGAAAAAATCGATTACAAACCGAAAATAGTCGACGTAAACAGAAAAATGTTGAAAAAAAAAATCGATATTAAATTCAAAAATATTTATTTCTAAATCAAGTTTCTTATTTTTATTTATTTATTTTTTTAGTGGTCCAAGTAAAAGAAATCTACCATCATACAGTCGCGCACACCTGCATATGGAAGTCAAACACCCAGATGTGTCCCGACGTACGTCAGTACGGTACAACCCCAATGCACGACGGTAACTTTTCTATTTTTTTTCAAATTAAAGGCTAAATGACCTGAACTGGTTTATTATAGAAGTTTAGGAGAAACTGGAGAAAAATCACAGATGCCAGACAATAACTAGAAAAGTAAACAAATTTTAAAAAAGTGAAATTTCTAACACTTTAATTCCAAATTTCGTCACCAGGGCTTGGATGGTGCGTCGCATGAAGCCGGATCAATGTCTGGAACTGAAACTTTTCTACCCAGACTACGAACAGGCGAAGAATTGGATGGGAGCGAACGTAAAAGCATTCTCAGGAGCCGGAGCCGAGTACAAACACGGAAGCCCCGCACCAACACCTGCGTTTGACGTACCTTACGTGAAAATCTATTGCAATCAACCAATCACCAATGTGCAATACGACTTGCAAATACGATAAATTGAAGTTGAATCACAGTACACCGTGGACGAAAAAAACACTCACTACTTCCCCTAAACGTCCAAAATTGCATTGCATCTAAACGTATTTTAGTGAATTTAGTTTAAATTAAACTCGATAGATGGCGGTTAAAGTACTGCAACTTTTGAACATTTCGTGGCTCCGACTAGCGGTAAATAGAAAAAGCTTTGTATTTGAAAAGAAACAGCAATGGCGACTGTGTTGTTTTGACAGTTACGTCTTTCCTTTTATTTTCGTGGGTACGTAGCAAAAATAACTTAATTCGTGAATGATGTTTAACGTTAATTTGTTTATTGAAGGGTACGAATGTACCCCTAACACGGTCAAATCGGATTGGGTCACAATATTAGCGAAAACGAAGTGAAAACAAATCTACCGAAATAAGCCTAAAACTAAATGCGGCCAAGCAAGAATAACAGGTAACGTTTTTGTATTAAAAAACAACAAGAAATGTTTAAAATTAAATATTAATTAAATAATTAAAGATGACGGACATGTTTTTGGACTTTTGGCTTTGGAAATAATTCAAAACGACATGCTGAGATCCGAGTGGACGCATTTTGTGGCCGTTACTCGTAAGTTGGTGTAGAATTTTGTAATTATTTTATGGAATTTTTATCATAAGTATCGAATAATGAAGTTTTAATCGTGTGACGTCATCTTTACTATGAAATTCAATTGAAATTAGATAACATTAAACGCAAACTGAAATTTAGAAGGGAAAAATTTTCCAAGAAATGGAAATGTTTGATAAATTTATAATTAAATAATTTTTTTTAAGGCAAAAAGATGACGATTATGGACAATTAGGACGATGCACCGAAAGGAAATGCTACTTTAACCCAACGAAAATTGATGATTTATGTCATCCGCCATTTTTCATTTACACTGGATCGGAACACAACATTGCACTGTTTTCCTCAACACCGAGCGATTGATTTCCATAATCGATAAACTGCACTTCAAGAGTACCGTCCTTGTGTTTCTTAATAATTTTGCTTCTATACACTACAATGAATCAAACTGAAGTCTTGGCTTGAAGTCAACAGGATTGCATTTAGTTGCGGTGTTGTCGTTTAACTTCTTTGATAAATCCTCGATGAACTCTGCATTGATCTGAATCCAAAACGTGACGTTCGACTCAACTTGAGTTACCGTGCATCGGAGCGACAATTTTACAAATAACTGTTCAGAATATGACACTGAAGAAAATATGAAAATAATATTTTCATATTTTCAGATGTCGGTGATACCAGAAAAGACTAAGTAAAGTTCATGCTAACTTTGCATGAACTTTTCTTTAGTGTCACATTCTGAACAGTTATTTCTTCTAAAACCTGAATACCCATCAACCGATTTCGCACGCTGCCGTTTGTCGGTCTTTGCTTTGTTCACAATACCCGCATCTTTTTATTTGGAAGTCAATTGGAATATTTTATCCTCTCGATCTCCTTTCACCACCGTGGTATTAATAATTGTCAGTTACATCTGAATCAAAACTTGCTTCAAAATGTTGTGGCATAGCATTGCTTCTATTTCTAATCTGAGTGCCACCTCGTCTGGCCTGAAAAATCTCTCGTTGTATCGCTCGGCTGTTTTCGAAATCAACTTCCTGGTTAGAGTTAAATTCTGAGTGCGAATAATCATCCGATACGACTATTCGTCGAACATTCGATTGCGCGCCAGAAAGAAAGAGATTATGGTCGACATCAAAACATGGGAAATGCGGTAACTGTTAACCATTACCGCAATCCTCATGTTTTGATTCTGGTTATAATCTTTTTCTTCATGTCAGTGGCCACTCTCCATCATCTTTGTACGGTGCTCCACAGTTTTATGTGACAGTTGAACATGTAACGAATTTTTTGGAAATGTTTTGAAATTTTGTTATTTGAATTTTTAATTTAATTGTCGTATTTATTTATTTTGGCATGGAAATTGTGATATTCGACTTTTTATCACATTTGAACGTCGATCCAATACTTTATTTTTGTCGCACTTTAAATTTGATCATCTCTTTTGGCGCGCCATCGAATGTTCGACGAATCGTTCTATCGAATGATTATTCTCAAGACGAACCAGAATTTAACTTAAACCAGGAAGATGATTTCGAACACAGCCTAGCGATACAACGAGATGTTTTCCAGGCCAGACGAAGTAGCTCTCAGATTTGAAATAGAGGCGATACTAGGCCACAACATTTGGGAGCACGTTTTGCATTGTTTTGAAGTTTTTGTTATTTTAAGTTTTTTTTTTTTTTTTTAATTTTATTTGTGGAAATTATAATTTATTATATTATTATATGTTATGCATTAGGATATAATGTAATGGATGATTGAATTGTTTTGACGTTGGAGGTTAAGTTTGTGTAATTTTAATTTTTTTTTAATTTTGTTAAGTTTTTTATTTTTTTTTTCTAATTTAATTTAATTTGATTGTATTTTATTTTATTTGTGATATTAATAATAATTTATTGATGATTTGCTATTGTTTTATAATTTTATTGTTTGTTATTACGGAATTGGAAATTGTTTATGACCTGTTTAATAAAGTCAGTAGGTGCATTTAATATCTTTTGTTTTTACTGTTTGTGGAGTATACTATGATTTTTTTTTTAATGTTAAAATGGAAAATGGCGAGATTGTCGACAGTGAGTACGAAATCACACGGACAAGCAGTAGAAGAGATAGTAAAAGTGTTTGCGAAGGTAATTTTGGGGAAAATACGTGAAGAAATTTGAAATATTTAAAATTTTGTAATTTTTTTGCAGTAATTTTTAATTGGGAAAATCTTGCAAATTTCTGCGACTCTTTAAGAATTGAAATTCCTGAGAAAAAAAAATAGCAATTAAAAAACATTACAACAAAATTATGAATTTTTTCAAAAAAGAAAAATTGATTAAAAAAAATTTTTAACACACAAATTTACAAAATTATCAAAGAAAAACAAAAAAAACGAGAACTTGACCAAACATTTATCAATTATTTTTTTCAAATTTAGCACAAAAGAAAAGCGAATTTCATTACAATTTTCATTTCTCAAATTACTAACTTCCAATTAAAAATTACACGCAAAAATGACCAAACATTTTTAATTTCTAACATCCAATTACCTACCAATCAACATACAGTACCACTAAATTCACAAAATTATATAATTTTTATTTCTCAAATTTCCAACTTCTAATTACAAATTTCACATTTTCTAACATTCAACAAAACTCATCAAAGTTTTTAACTTCCAAATTCCAACTTTGTCCACATCCACATCACGCCGCTACTCGATTTAAATATTACATAATTCATCGATCTCTCGCCAGGTGTCGTTGCGAGAGTAATGGCTGCTTGTGAGTTTTACATCGCGCTTCGATTATTCCATTTGTCGCCCTTTTCTCTACTTTAGAGGTAAAACAAAATGTTTTTAAGCATCACAGATGACTAAATTAATATTTTAATGTTTAGTAACAACTTTGTTTATTGACAATTGCTAGATTTTAGCAAAATGTTCCGATGCGCGAGGTAAATGGACGAAAACTGAAAATTTCGAACGAAATTTCAAAAAATCATCGTTTTAATTTATTTCAGCTGCAGTGTTAAACTGCAAAACATTTGTCGATTTACCTGCAACCACATTCTTTGCGGTAATTGTATTTTCGTGGATAAAAACGGAAAAGGGATTTGTCCTTTAGATAAACACAGAGTTAGTGTTAAGGAAAATATGGTGAGTTAAAGATCAAAGTACACTTTTAAAAAGGATTTTTAATTCGTTTTTGCACGTTTTTCTTCATAGTTTGTCGATAATGCGGAAACTGAAGCCGATGAGATGGGAAATGATGAGGTTAAAGATGTGAAAAGTGAAACGGCGTTGGTGAAATTCGATGAAAGTAAATCGGAATTTCGAAAAGGTGAAAGATATTTGTGAAAAATTTGAGTGTTTTTTAATTGTTTTGTTTTATTTTGTGTAGAAATTGATGAAATGGTGCAGAAGGAGAAAGGTTTTGCATTTTTTTTAATTTTGGGGAATTTTGGTTGATTTAGTTTGTTTTTCTGTCACCAGAGGAGGTTAAACTGTTTGTCGAGAAGGTTTCCACTGATGCCGTTTCAGCGGTGTGGGATTTGAAGAGGAAAGTTTGCGAATTGTCGATGAGAATAGGTGAGGAAATAGGTAAAAGAAGGATTGATTTTTTTTATTTTAATTTTTGTTGTTGTTGTTTTAGATGAGGTGGAGAAGAAACATGACGTGCATGTGAAGCAGTTTGAGAGTTTTGAGAAAAGTAAACAGATGGCTAGAGTTGCAGTTATGAATGGTAATATTAGCATCTTTTTATAATTGATTGAAGTTGAAGGAATTTATAAAGGGATTGATTAGTCGATAATTATTAATTTTTTTTTTAATTTTTTTTTTTAATTTTTATGAGTTTTATTATATCGTTTTGTCGAGGTGTGAAAGGATTTTTATTTGATTTTAGTCGATTTTTTTGGTCGTTTAGATTGATAATCGTGATAGTTTGCTGAATATTAATTGTTTTTTGTATCAAACTGATCCAAAAAAATTGATTCAGTATCGTATTATTGTATTTGAAATGAAAGGGATTTTTTAACGTGATCGATTAGTCGATATTTCTCGTTTTTTTTTTGTTTTTTTTTTTCAATTTACCTAAGTTTTATTAATAGTTTTGTTGAGTTTAGAATCGATTTTTAAAGGTTTTTTTCGATTTTTTTTTTATCGATTTTAGTTAGCCACGCTGGACTTTTAGTCGTTTTGATTGATATTTATGATTTTTTGCTGAATTTAAATTGCTTTTTCGGATTAAAATGATTAACAATAGTTTAAAACTTGTAAGAATCGATTAAAATCGAATACATTGATGAAAATTTAACGGAAAATTTACTCGTTGTTAAACCTTTTCAATAATTTACACCATTAATAATTTTTAACAGTTTATTAGTTACAACTAAATTTTAATCGGTTTTAATTTATTTAAAACCCATTTTGAGTTATTGTCAATAACGACAATAACTCTTACTCGATTTCGATCCAGAATTGCTAAATTTCACACGAATTTAATTAAACCCATTTTTAATAGATTCTACTCAATTTAGACTACTCATTATTTAATAATTCGAATTTAATTTAAAGGTCAAGTGAAGTGAACTTGTTTATTATTAAATATAAAACTACTCATCACAAACAGTAATTAATCGTCGCCAAATGATTTTCAGATAAGTTAAAATTTCTAAAAACCAATCGCAAAAACTGGATTTCAAAACCAAAATGGATTATGGGAACTGCTATTCGTGACGTCACGAAGTCTGCTGCACCTGTAGCCGGATTTACACGCAATGCTTTCGTTATTTTTCAGCGACTGATGCAGGATTTAGTTCTGAAATTTTCTGATTATGATTTGCTTGCATC
>JAQFZP010002277.1:0-14298 GCA_034695745.1 Geophilus truncorum | reverse complement strand
CTTCACGTGACTTTAAGTGCAGAAGCAAACCAGCATGACCTGCTTAGCAGATTTCATTCTTCTTGATTATTTATAGATTTCTCAGTCGTTAACCTTAGCTGCAAGTAAACCCTAAAGCCCAGCAAAGCCTTCCCACAATGCAGTTAACCCAAATGGAAAGTAGTCCCTCGTGGCTCGTATAAATTAGAATAGTCAACACTAATTCCGTAATGGAATGAAACTTGCCTCTAATATCGCGAGTAATGCTCTGCAATGGCGCCAAGATTAACAAAAAGGCTTTAGACATTCTTACAAACACTGTGCAAAGCTCAAGTGAGAGAAAATCAAGATTGAGCGTCGTAAACTTTCTTTGATCCGTACTAAGGGCTATTGTAAACACCCACTTAATAATTGCGCTCGTTTGTAATAATCTTAGAAATTGCTTTCACTGGCAACTGGTGTAAATTGACGCCATTTGCGACTTACGAATAATAACTTCGAAAAGTGGAAAATATGATTTACCGTGCTTCGAAGTGGGAGAAATCACTGCTGAAGTGTCGTCGTGGTTTTAGTAGCCGGCATTTTCGTCATTCGTTCCGCTCAAAACAACGCATCGGAATTAAAAACAGTTCCGAAGAAACTAAAGAAATAAAAATACAGAAAGATAATATATAAATTTCAAATACTGTATATTAAAAATTATTTCTTGTTTTATAAAAATAATTTAATATTTTGCAGTTAAACCGAAAGTCACTTAAGTTGCAGCGGGATTATGATGAAATGGTTAATAAACTCAAAATGGCAGTCTTTATAATTAACCGTAAACTAAAATTTAATAAATATTTTGTTATTTTAGAGTTATTTTATGAGAGTTTAATAAATCTTTAAGAAATTTTTAGCTTATTAGTAAAGTAATAAACAAAATATCCACTTAAATTTTTAAATATATTAATAGCTATTTACATAAATTTTTAGAAATTTTCATTTTTCAATAACATCTTTACTTCCTGAAACTTTCTGGTGCCTTTCACAGCAAATTTCGAAATAAAATCTATTTGCAGAACTCATTTGTGCATAACATTTACACGGAGAATTTAAAGGTCAATTTCCCCACCCTTTAAAAGGCAGCGATAAATGCCAAGAATAGCAAAAAAAATTAAAGACCAACACACGCATTTCACTTTCTCTTGATTTTAACTTATAGCTCCTTTCTCAGCAACAAAATAACGTATGGTTTTAATTAAACCGCCTTTAGACAACGCCACATTCATACAACGCGCTCAATATCGTACAGTCTATAAATAAACACCGAAAAAAATTTTAAAAATTATCCTTAGGGATATCAAAGTTGATATTAAAAAGCTAGGAAATGACTAATTACAAGCCAAAAAGATGCATCAATTTCATCTTTTCTTTGCAGGGGTTGAGTCCGACAAACGAAGCAGCGAATCATTTTGAATCGGTCGGATTTGCCATGTCGGAAGACAAATAAAGTCATCGCTAATGGGATATTGATGGTCGTGTTTGTCTCGAGATGAACTTGCACAGTCAACAAGAAGCACATGGAAGATGATCTAATCCATCACCTCCCACTAAAACTAACCACTAAATAACTGACTGTTACCATATACAACAGCCTAATGTATCTTTTTGTAGGCCTACTGAATGTCTTGTAACACAATTAAGTTGTTTTTGCCCCAAAACAAAAAAGTGCACTTGGGTCCTTCAATTTTAAAGTAGTGAAAATAAATCAAAATATGTTTTGTCAAGCAATGTTTAATTCTAATTTTTTTTTTGGACATTCTTTATTACTAAATTTCCTGTATGAATCAGTTGGGTTTTTGTTTTAGTGCTTCTGGTTATCTAACCAGTTACCACAAGTTAAAATTGTCCAGTTTTGATAATGTCTATTAAAGTTTGCGTGATTTACTTAGGGATGTGAGAGCTATTGTTACTAAGAAGGACGTTGACCAATTTTAAAATCGGCCAATATTAAAAAAAAAATCTATAGGTATTGGTACTGGTCAATAATTTGTTCAAAAATGGTTTTGGTTCGTCATCAAATTACCACGCTTTTAATATGATTGTCCTTAAAAATGTATTACAAAACATAACTAAAATAAAACTTATCCACACCGTCCTCATATATAAACTTCACTAAAATCCAAATTAATCAAAAAATACTTGTTAAAAAAACAACAAATACTTCAAAAACTGATCTACACTCATAGAGAAAACAAAGTTACAAATATAATTTTAAACTTTCCACTTTCATATGAATGTGCACCACAATACAGACTTTGCATTGAAGCTAAATTTTTACCAAAATTTCCAACTGTTACCATAAATTGGCATAACCTTTAGAACCCTTAACTCTCCAACCCTCACCCCCAACAAAACTCAACACCCTTCTAATTACCCAGCGACCCCTATCTTTGATTCGATCCCCGAAATTAATATTAATTCGATCGATAAGGTACTTGTCGCCTTACATCCCATCACGCCCCTAGAGGATAAATGACAAATCACCCCATCGCACGCGCTCTTTCTTGGCAACGCGATTATTCCTCCCTCGTTCCCTTCCCACAGTCCGCGCTCTTTGTCAGAGTCCGTGTAATGAGTGACCATCACGTGCATCTCACCTTGGAGACACCCCCACTTCACCCAACTCATACTTACCAGCTCCTACGTGCTCATCACCTGCTCTTGATTAAAATCGACTCACTTCCTTCTCCTTAGACGCTCAGAAAAAAATCCCTCTTATGGATGGAAGTCAAAGTCGCATCAAAAGCGGATTAGGAAATTAAGGATCACGCAACTAACTGGAATCATCTTGGATAACAATTTTGTGTCTGTCTGTCACCCATCCCTTGTCTGGGTTCTTCTTATAGAGAAATTCTATGTTGTATAAAATACCGTATTTCTCGATTTAAAAGTAATCTCGAAATATAAACGCAGCCAAAATAAAAGCGTGAGTTTTGAGGCTGAAGAAATAAATAAAAGCTCTCTAAATAAAAGTGCACCTCTACACTTGAGAATTGAGATACAATAACTTTTAAAAGTTACTTTTCATCTTTTAGAGTCATCTTTGATCTAGTACAGCTGCTTGCTATTGGCTGAATTAAATAATTTTAAATTATAAAAACTTTAAATTTGAATCTCACAATGCAGTTTAATAATGCATTCTAAAGATAAGTTTAGTCGAAGGATCGAACAAATTCAAATGTTATTGACAAGATTCGTGAGATTTGTGAACCCTTGAGTTTAGTACAAGCGTGAAGTTCACGCTATGAACCTACTGTTCCAGTATTTTAACATAAAAAAGTATAAACAAATGCAAATCAAATACAAACTCAGAAGTTGGGTTTCATTTATTATTTGAACGTGTGTGAATTACGTTAAAACTAATCAAGATCTACACATTTCTCGAGTTATACTTTCTCAAGTTAGATCAAGTAAATGACAATTTCAAAAAACTTTTTAAAACAACATTTTAAATATCTAATAATTCATTATTACAATTAAACCCTATTCCATACAAACAAAACAAATTAACAAATCCGAAACTTAGATCGAGAGCACAATCCGCCATTTTATTTTGCTCCATGCGCACCGTTCTGCGCATCAAAATCCACCATACACCATCAGAACAAAAATCATCACCACAACCACTAACAACAACTACACCAACAACAAATCAAAATCCCCAAGGTCAAACTTAATCCAACAATCCTTAATCAAGACTCGTGTCTCGCAAACAGACTAACGTCAATTCCACCGCGAAGAGATGAATCCACTGCACGAATTTCACTTAATCACAATGATGGATGAGACGTGGGTTCGTCGCTAACCCCCATAACAATAAAAAAAAAAAGAAAAAAAAAAATGCAAAGTGTGAAGTGTAGCATTGGGCGGATAGAGAATGTCCTTCCAACTTCTAATTTGTGTTTGCAAATAAATCACTGTCAAACAGGGGGCGCTAATTTTCCACTCCAATTTGTAAGAAGCCGCGACCCCTTCAAATTCCTGCCACTAAACCCACATCACGTTTCAATTAAAAAGCGAGCACTAAGTCACTCGCCATCTGTTTCTCCGCCAACAAGTCCATTTTAAATGGCCTCCATCAATTGTTGCTCAACCAACTTGCTATTGGCGTCCAGAGACCCACTTTCGGTCACCTAGGTGTGTCTACAATTTAATGTGACTTAATAATTACAAGCGCTATTAATGGTGATTACTGTAATAACATTACACGTTATAAATTTTCAAAGTTACATTAACAAGTATTTTATTTTTCCTATGGTTTTGAGTTGGTTTAGGTTTGAATGTAAAATGAATGAATGAATAATTAATGTTGAAATGTAATTAAGATGTTTAAGTGAATGTTGAGTTTGTTGGTTTTGTAGAGTAAAAGTATTGTGAAAAGTATTTAATGTTTATTTTTAAGTCCATCAGTTAAAACTATTAAAACGAATCGATTTACTGCCAAAACGACTCGTTTTCATAGTTAAAAACAAATCAAAAACATTAAAAACGACCAGAAATAAATTTAAAATAACATTTCGTAAATTTCTCATAAATTAATCCTCTACATAAATTCCACCTCTTATCATTTTTCTAAAATATAGCATCTAAAACAAGTAAAACAGCGCTTTTCTTATTCACAATAAGAACACGATCGAGTCGATACAAGGGATTACTCCCAGGGGGTATTGAGAGCCATTTCCCCACTCACACACACACTACTCCTTTACCACATACATTACTGGCAAACATCCAAATGGACTTCACCTCGACTTACACGACCAGAAAGTTGAAAACGCTGCACAAGTCATACACTGCTTTAGTCGCATGAAAACTTAATACCGTGTTGCCATCAAATTGCCTTCATCTATACACGATTCAAGCAAAAAAAATGTCAGCCTAAACATTTTTAAAAAATAAAAGAGGAAAAATAAAAAATCTCGGCGGTTGCACCAATTGGGTACAAATGAATCAATTTGTCGGAAATAAATTTGTCGATTCAATTTTTATATCAATAGTTGCCCTTTGACGGGGCATGAAAAGCGGTTCAGCGAGCGGTGAAATTTGCGGCGCGAGTCGCATTAGTCGCGATGCCAAGTATCTTTCGCGGAATCCAAATAGCGACAAAATTGTATTTCCGCGAACACGGTCGCCCCGGTCGTCATGACAACCGCGAACTGCACTCAGCATCGCCCCTCTTTTCATGCGAGATGACCGGGGCCTTGCGGAGAAGCGAACGTCGCCTTGCCCTTTAATTGCACGATAGTACCCGCGAGTAAAGTGCAATCTTGAGGGAATGAAAAAAGAAGTAAAGGGAGGGAGGAAAGGGGCAACCGACTTGCCCGATCCAACATGTGTATAATTAGATACAAAGTTGGGAATGGATCGTGTTAAATATTCATTCGATCGATTTTAACTGTGTTTTCAGAGTGGACAGCCGAAGTACAAGTCAATTCTGGCATAAATCTGCTGTAGAGTGAGGTGTAAAGCATGTTTGTGTGCATGATGGGTGTCTTTTGAGTTATGTTGAAGCGAGGAATTTGACATTTTTGAAAGTTTTGAGAGAAAATAAAAAAAATATCTTCAAGAGTTACTAAAAAACTCTGTGAAAATTCCTGTAAATTGCTCTAAACCTCTACAAATCACTACAAATCTTTATAAATCTCCAAAGGCTCTATAATTTTCTATAAATCATTACAAATCTCTATAAATCTTCAAAAATCTTTACATAAATCTATAAATTTTCAAAAATTTCTATATAAAGCTCTCAAAATCTTTGAATGTGTCTGAAAATCTCTATAAATCCATCTAAATCTCTACAAATCTTTGCGAATGTTAAAAATCTCAAAATCTTTGCAAATTTTCCTGCTTGGGAACTAATTGAAAAATATATGTCTAGCACTAATCAGAACCGGAAACTGAAAAAATATCAAGAGAAAATATTCAACTATAGAAATTTCCAGTTTCATTTTTTCAATTAAAAAAAAAAATCTTTTCTAACAGTAAGTCAAACATTTTCATTATTCAGTAATTTTACTAAATTAAAAAAATTCTATAAACTTATTTCCAGATAATTCCAGATATTGCAAACGCTGAAATTCCATTTTTGAATACTCACTTTCAATCTTCATTTTTTTTTTTTTTTTTTTGGCTGAAATAAAAACTTTTTAGTTGATTTCGCGAGGTATGGATCGACCCGCAGTAAATCTCAGTCGCAGAAATCAAATTTGTTGCATGCCGGGACGATGCAGACCACCCTTCCTTCGTCGACCTAAAGCGCCCCACCTACCATCTGCGCACGGAACTTCCACGCAAAAGTTTAATTTTCCTAATGAAGGCGACGTGTGCGTGATGCGCCCCGCCCACGCCATAAATGATGCACGGCCTGGATCTTGGTGGAGCACGCGATTCACCAACCACACCCTCACATTATTAGATTAGTTGTAGGAGATGCCATCAAAGATGCGACTTCTCATGGACACATCTCCAAATAATGCAATCGAATCAAATTTAAAAAATAAACTAAAATTATGTCGTTAATGACGTCATGTATCTACAGTAAATCTAACATATGTTTGTGCTTCTTGTCAAAGTCAACAGTGAAGTTGTAGTCATTTGATTTTTTTATACTTTTTTTTAACAAATTAAAGCTTATGTTTCAACAATCTAAAAATTAAGCGTCCGTCACCAGTGACCAATACACTGTTTTGTGCTTTACAGGGCCTAATTGCATTACGTTGTGCAACTGATTCTGCTAGAAAATTGTGTAAGAGTCATCTAGTGGTAATAAAATATTATGAAAATTTACTAGTAAATTAGTAGACATGCCTTTAAAAACTCGTGTACGGTATTCCACTGGTTACCACTAAATATTTCAAAGTTTAGATTGAGTTAATGATCATATTGTGTATACAAATATCTATAAAGCTATACAAATCTTAAATCTTTTGTCAAAAAATCTCTGAAAATCCTCAAAACAAATCTCAAATCTTTCGTCACCAAATCTCAAAAAATATTTTACAATTATAGAAACCTTGAACTATAAAGAAAGCTCATTATTACGACATACGGTATCTAATGGCAACATCGTCTTCGGTATGGAATTTAATCTTCAAGGTCATCCACTTTAACTCAAAACCCATTAAACATTCCACAAAACTTGCAATTACAAACTTGTAGAGCACTTTCAAATTAGTCTAAAAATGCATTTTAATTGAACTGCACATATTGCCGATCCCCATTAACGCACCTATTATTACCACACAGACACACAGACCAGAAGAATGGCGAAAAATTAAAAAACGTAAAGCGGCTATGGTAATCGCGGCACGGAGTCGTCGAGAGTGAAATATTCAATCAGATTTATTTGCTCGATACGTTCAATGTGGCGGATCAAATGGAGAATTTATCGCGCCGCGTTCCAATAATTCCGCAAAGGAAGGAATCGTCGCTGACAGATGGACCGAGTTCTCTCATTTGGCACCGACTCCTGTTTCCATGACAACGGGGAGGATGAAAGCAAGGAAACCACTAATCCAAGATTCACACAACGGATCGTTGCTTTCTGACACCAGATGGGCCCGCCTGTCTCTTCGACCCACGCCCAAAGATAAAGTGGAGAAGATATTTCCAGATCAATTATCAACTAAATTGTCTCATCAGCTCCAGTGAAGTATTTGTTTTTCTTCGGAGACCCCTGGGCTATTGTCTTACACTCTGATCGTCATATAAATTACACAGCGACGACGCCCTGAGTTTGATGATCATCCAACCTGACTAGAAAAAAAAATTGAAAAAACTGTGGCTTGTAAATCATAGTGAATGTGTTCTGTCAGCCATTTGGAAAAAGTTTACATTTAATTACAATAATTGATGTTGTTCTTTGGTATATTACTGGATGTTGGAGGTAGAGTATATTTCACTTATCGTTCGGAGGCCCGCCCAAGAGGGAAAAATGATGATAGTGTCAATGCTAGAAATG
Source organism: Geophilus truncorum (assembly GCA_034695745.1). Taxonomy (NCBI): domain Eukaryota; kingdom Metazoa; phylum Arthropoda; class Chilopoda; order Geophilomorpha; family Geophilidae; genus Geophilus; species Geophilus truncorum. The sequence continues at coordinate 6,314 of JAQFZP010002277.1, read as the reverse complement.
CGGTCTATGAATAACATTTGAAAACAATTGGAGAATTATGCCATGGCTTGAATTTGCTTTGAAGAAGATAAACTAGGACTGAAGTCACTAAGTTGGCGGTAGATAGTTATAATGAAGATTTATTGTTGATTTCTGGCAACGTTTGTTGATATAGAGAGTTTGCAATTGCAAATTTTCTTTAATTCATTAATATATCGTATTTCTAGATTTAAAAACGCACATCGAAATAAAAGTGCGGGTTTTGAGGCTGACGAAATAAATACAAGCCAATAAATACTAAAATTATCATAAATTACTAAAAAAAAAAAAAAAAAACAAACAAAAAAAAAAAAAGATTGCATTTAATTAATTTTACCAAAATTAAGATAAAAAAATTATTTTGATATAATTTTTATGTATGTGACCAAAAATTCACGAAAATAATAACGCACGCCTGAAACAAAAATGTCCCCAAAATTGACGTGCAGGGAAAACAGCCTATGAAATAAATAAAAGTGGGCGCTTCTAATTCGAGAAGTACGGTAACTTAAACTTATAGCTTGTCTTTAATATGTTGGTCTATAAGTATAAATTGGCATGCTACAATCTTATGTTGTGAGCATGTGCAGTTCAACCTTTCTGCAGGTGGGCTTCCTTGCAATGGAACCACTAAGACCTATGTTTTTGCTTCTTCACTTTTCTGTTTCTGCCTTTGATGGAATTTAAATCTGTAGTTTTTATTTTGACTGTTTGGTTGGCCTTTTCGGCCTTTTTTTAAATTTTTATTTTATTGGTAGTATCTACCCCTCATTTGCAGTTGTCATGCTTCCGGCATTTTTCTGTCGATTTAACTACAGTAAATTTGATTCAAAATAAAGCACTTAAACAAACAGTTTTGCATACCAAATACTTTTAAAATCAAATTGATTTTTATCAAATGCTATAATTTTAATATTTAAACTGACACAAGTTTTTTTCAAAAAAGGCATTAAATGCTTAAAATTTTTAAAAAATTCAATAAAATACCAAAACTGTTAAATCTCAAAAAGAAATATTTTTCTCTCATTTTAAAACAATCAAAAACTAAGTCCTCAAAAATCGTAAAAACATTTCAATCCTATAATGCATTGTACTAAAAATACTTACAACTTGATCTAAAGACATTTAAAGAAAGACATCACTCACATCACAAGTCAGTCACACTCCTTAATTTCCCACATTTGATTTAATCAATGACCAACATGGCCGACACAGTAAAAACAGTGGTGAATTGACCTTAATTCTCATTCGCAGAGTACCAATACAGAGTATATTGACCAGCACTCTCAATTGCTTCTAATTACCATTGACTCATTTTAATTGCAGTATCCACGACAACCGACATTACGACTACTCTTTCGTGCGTTTACTGACACAAATAAAACAATTTACAATGGCCAGACTCGGAATGATTCACCACAACAACATGAAAACAAAATACAAAACAATTTTAAATAAACTGCAATAGCCCAATTAAGTGGTAATTCGAATGTTATATTTAAGCGAATTGAATGAGATTCATTAAAAATGGCGAGTGTTGCTAGTTTATAGTGATTGCACGAGCAATTACGAGGTAATGTTATAACTATAAAATGTAACGTAATTTTTATATTTTCTTCGTATCGGAATTTAATGGGAATAAATTGGTGCCAAGTTATTAGCGGGCGATTCCGCGTGACACACGTTGCAAGCTTGATATGAATTGATTCTTTGCAATTAATTTATTACAGCATTGCAAATTGTAAATTGAAATTTTCGTGCGGTGGTAATTAAAAATTGCGTAACGTGTCAAGTGCAAATTGTGAATAAATCATTGGTCGCCTCCTCCGAAAGTTAATACAAATTTGAGGAAAAAAAATTTAGTTTTACTTAAAATAGTGTATAATGATATATGCCATAACAATATTAATTTCATTTAATTTAAATATTTAACACAATTTTAATGTTTTAAATCATTTTTTAAGCTTTTATTTGGCTACTTTAATAGTTTTGATGTTGTTTTAAGAGTTGTTTTATCGTTTTAACAGTCGTTTGGTCGTTTTCAGTCGTTTTAATTAATAGTTTTGAAAGTTTTTTAAACGTCGTTTTAATTCTTCAGCTTTATTGTTTTAATCGTTTTACCATTTCCAACAAGCATTGCACTTGTTTTATTATTTCATACATTTTATATATTTAATTCTCCTCACCCTATTTTTTTTATTAATATTTCCACAATCGTTTTATATAATTACCACTATAAGACGAAACTTTTCAAACTTTTCTTAATCTCAAATTCCCCAATCCTAACCACAGTGGTGCAAAACGATGCCCCGGAGAGTCACGAATATCCAAATATTTATCGAAGCAAATTATAGATCCCAAGCTGACGCCGGAACGGAATTATAGACTTAAAACGAGCTGATAAAGCGCGAGCAAGACGGCAGAGATGGTATCCATCTTAAGATTAACTCATCGACGCAAAGGAGGAAGACAGGCGATGTTATAAAGTGAAAGGGCGTATGTCAAAGCAGATGCCAGAAGCAGCGTATGATGGAGGCCGAAGCCGAAGCCAAAACGGAGCGGCTTCAATATTTCAATGCGCGATAAGCGGCTTCCAATCCGGTGCAGACGTCACTTGACACACGCAAAGTGTGGGCATCGGCGCATGCTCTGTTGTGGGATCAGCTTTTATCTGCCGTCACACGAGGTCAGTCATAAATCAAAAATGACGAATGTCTTATTCCGTGGGTGGACAAAGTCTTCATTTCAATTAAGATGTCAAATTCGTATTATCCTTCGACTCGATCTCAGTGCCATTTTAAGTGGTGTGTTGTGAACGAGGATAAAGATGTGAATTAAATTGGTTGAAATAGTTGAAATGAACGAAGTTTGCACGAGTAAAACGAAAAGTTAAAACGATTAAAACGACAAATCTAAATTAAAACGCGTACCTAAAACATCATAAAAACATTTAAAATTAGATTTAAAACGAATAAAACGTCTAAAATGACTAAAACCATGAAACCTAAACATTGAACGAATAAAACAAATACAATTAAAATCAAAATCCAAACCCATTCAACTCAACAAAATCCACTAATTGTAAACTTCGAATTTTATTTTCAATTTCAAATCATGTTTTGTATTACGTTTCACGCACCGATTGTTGTTTACGAACAGCAATTCGTCAGTCGTCTCTTAATGGTCACTCGACAGACCGATGAATGTCAATGAAATAATTATCGAAGCATCGTTTCATCCAATTAATATTCTTCTTCATTTACATATCCATCACTCATTTTACCATCTTCAGCCTCGTTCGTCGCGTTAATTAACGTTAAATAACCCATCAATTTAAACATAATGGCCTTTTCCAACGTACACACCCTTCACAACTCTTTTTCCTCGCTTTAATTTATTAAAGTGTCACTTTTCCAAACTTGCAATTTTTAACTTAATTATAAAATAAAACAACTAAACAGACAAAAACTCGTTAAAAGTGTCGCGAAAACTTTCGCCAGACCAATTTTTTATTTATAAAGACCAACACAACAAAGACAAACACACACAACTTTAAAAGCACCTAGTGTTAGAGTCTGCAACTTGCCCACTGGGGAGTGCAGCGTTCCATTTTTTATTTTTTTAAGGGAGTGGCCAATGGTTAGTAAAAGAAATTGAATTTATGGCAAAAACTAAATGTTGACCAGGTTTAAAATTGAAAAATTTATTTTTATGATGTTGTTTTACTGAATCAAAAATGGCAGCCATTTTTGTTGTCTATAAGTCAAAATGTTTTGATCATTTGTTTAGTTTGATTTACCGTACCAGAAGATAAAATTATTTGCAGTGGTCTCTTAGAAAACAAAAAAATTAATTAAACAAATTGTGTTGTCTGTAATTAAATTGCACACTAAAAGATCTTAAATGACTAAAATAAGACATTATTTGCTAGTAAATTATAAATTATAAATTAATATTAATAAAAGCAAAGAAATGATTACAATGTAGTCGTGTCTCAATAATAAACTAACCAAAGAAACATATCAACAATGATTTACAATAATAAACTAACTGAAGAAATATTACAACAATGTACCGGTACCTTACTTAATCCAATTGTTAACAATGACAGTCAAACATTGTTATAAAAACATTTGACTGTTTTGTGACTACTTGTATCTACTATACAAGTACAATGCATTGGCTGAAATCTACATTTAAACCATTCCACTATATTTTAGCCAACAGTTAACATACTGCCTTTACCTTAGTAAGTTATCTGTGTACCAAAGATAAAGCACTCAATAAATCACAAGCAATGTTTACAATTCCTATAAATATCTCCAAAATACTGTCTAAGTTGCAAGAAATATATTTTTTCCAATCATTTAAAATATCATATGCAAAATGCCTAATATTTTATATCTGAGCAAAACAAACAGTTTAATAAATGTTTCTATTTGTTTCCCATTCGCATGAGGAAATTTCAATGAATTTTAAATTCAAATCCGACATTTCCCATCATTCTATAAATACATTGCTCCTTTCCATGTGCTGTAATATAAAAGAAAATGCGCAACCGATTATTATTAAATTAAAAATTTACACAATAATTCACTCGCAGCAAATAAATCACCCCGATATTAAACTACTGTAGTTCGAGGCTGTTTTTATCACGTTACAATCAACCGTAATTAATCTTTTCCAATATGCATCAACAGCTCGCAATTTACGACTTGCGAGCAATGCTCCATAACATGAAAAACAAATGTCGTGCGAAGAAGCAAAACATAAGAAACTGGCTGTGAAATCTTTACACAATTAAAGTTAGTGACCAAACTGATTTATTGTTAAAAATAAATTTACTCATCAAAAACATTGACTTGGTACTTTAAATAATTTTTTGATTGGTTAAATTTTGTGTAACATGATTACAAAAAGTCTTTCGCAATCATTTCGTATCTGGAAATTGTATTATGGGAACTGCCTACAGTGATGTCACCAAATCTAGCTGCCCCTTGTAGCATGAAATGCCTGCAGTGCTTCTACAAACAAAGTCAACAAATGCATTGCAGGCATTTCATGCTACAAGGGGCAGCAGCTGTTATTGTTGTTAGCACTGATCCTAGATTTGGTTCTGGGGTTCTACAAAACCATGAGCCTAATTATCAAAAGTGTCGCTAACTAGTTTAGCAATGACTTTAAGACATTCGGCTTAATTCACTAACGATTTTTAGCACAAAAATTTGTTTAAAACGAGTTTATGTGTGAAACATTTACTCAACATCGTTCACGAAAATTTAATTGTTGAGAAATGTCTGGTGCTAGCTTTGCTTAATTAGCGAACAACATTACCATGTTTTCTCAAATAACGCTCGAATTAGTAAAACACAATAACAAAAAGTGAAACTTTCAAACCCAAAACACAACCTGCAACAACTATTTCTAGCACTGCAACTCACTAAGAAACACCAGTCATTAGTCGTGGGTGTATGTGATTGATTGATTGATCCACAGCAAACAGAAAATTAATGCTCGATTTGCAAGCGCCCCCGTAACCAGGCAACTGTTTTGTTTATCGCAGCCTGCAAGGCAGGAAGTGAGGCAAAAGATTAAAAATTACTGCAATGGTGCGTGCCAACACGGACCCATCCCATCGACAAAGTGTTTTTCCTACGCAACTCGTCGTTCATCATATCGCCATGGCAATAAGTGGCGACGGGATGAAAAGGGGCAGAACCTAGGCCAAAGGGCGACGCCTGCTTTACGAGCACCGACCGACTTCTTCTAGCCGCTGCCCGCCAACACTAAATCTCCATTTGTTCCCACCATTATACGAATCCACGGGGTTGCACTCGGAGTCCCGGGGATGAGGGAAATATGGCCGCCATCACTTTTTTTTTTTTTTTTTTTTTTTACCTCCGACCGATAAGCTCCGAAGTTAGTTTCAAAATAAGATCATTTCACTCTCTATGCCCTCTCCTACCACTGGGGGTTCCCGCAAGGCATTGTGGGATTGATTATCCAACATATTTTGGCTGGAGACGATTGCAATCATTACTACTGCTCAACAAGGTACCTGAATTCCCACTTGCCCTTGCTTAATTTCACGCTTCGAGAAACACTTTTTCCTCCCCCTCACACATCATTCCCCCCTTTACCAAATTTCCAAACTTCCTTCCTTCCATCTTGAATTTATATGGCAATTTGATTTTTTTTTAGCTACTTCCCCCTGCTGTAAATAATTGCTAAGTAGCTTCTTATCACATTTTCATGTGCGTTATAAAAATTAAATGAGATTTGAATTTTGGGGTTTT